>JAVYIG010003335.1:0-92500 GCA_035222895.1 Strongylocentrotus droebachiensis
ATTTTAATAAATTTTGATCATTGTTAATTCATTGTTAATGTTAAAAGTTAATTTTGAACAAACGAAATGAGTAGATTCGTTTGGTTGTTCAGCTCTTGTTAAAGGAAATCTTTCATTCGATGATCAATTACCATTTTTCACAATGATGCTGCTTTGCCCATGACTCTATAACTCCCAATATTGTCGGCGTCCATCGGTCTCCGCTCTTGTTCACACACCTCCCCCCCCCCCCCCCTCACCACCCTCACCCTCTCTCTACAAAAAAAAAACAATAATTACAAAAGAAGGTCAGATCATGGACTTTTGTGTTATGCCTCATGGTCAGATTAATCATAAATTAATTGTGATCCAAGGACAACTTTACCCATCGGACAAACAGGGGAGGAGGAGGAGCGCCTTACAAGCGACCACTCTTATGTGCTCTCTTGTTTTTCTGTGAAATTTTGTGTCTTTTTGTCATTTACCATCCTGTCGAAATTGCTAATGTTCCGATACAACCTGTCAAAAGTGCACGTAACCTTGGTGTCATCTTTGAAAATGATCTTAGGATGGATGATTATATAAAAAATATTTGTCGCTCAGCTTCATATGCCTTGTTCAAGATAGGTCGTATTAGAAATTTTCTTGATAAAAAATCTACTGAAACGCTTATACATGCATTTATTACATGCCGTCTTGATCAATGTAACAGCCTTCTTTATGGCCTTCCGGAGTCGCACATTGCAAAACTCCAGAGAATCCAAAACTCTGCTGCCAGGCTTGTAACACGCACGCGTTCTTGTGAACACATCACCCCAGTACTTCGCGAATTGCATTGGTTGCCGGTGACGTACCGCATTATGTACAAAATTTTAGTTTTTAACTTATAAATGCATTCATGAATTGGCACCAATTTATCTGCAAGAATTAATCGAGGAATACAAACCCTCACGCAATTTACGGTCATCTTCACAATTAAACCTCGTATCTACTTCTGTGTCAACTCTCTCTTATGGTAATCGTTCCTTTCGCAAAGCTTCTGCCGAACTTTGGAACAGATTACCTTTAAATGTAAAAAACTGTCAAACCGTTAACCTATTCAAAACCAGTCTCAAGACACATTTATTCAAAATTGCGTTTGATGATTGATTAACTCTGTTCCCTTTGATGTGTATTCCATATGTATTGTAATTTGTATGTTTATTTGCATTTTTTAGTTTTGTATAAGATGTAATTGTATATTAGTCTATTTTGTGTGTATAGCGCTTAGAGACTTCGGTGGTAAGCGCTTTATAAGTAACGTTTTTATTATTATTATTATTATTTCCCTTAGGACAATGTGCCCCAGAAATTAGCTCTGACATAATCCTCCCCCCCCCCCCCCCCCACAATACCAACTCGCCCCTACTATCCTCCAGAAGGGGCGGTTAAAGTGACTCGGTATTAAACATTGTTGAAGGTTGACGAAATATTGCGTAATTTTCGTATGAAATGATACATTTTAAGTTCCTTCGATCTATACTTACCCTCTGAAATGCACAAAATCCTGAAAAAAATTCTCAAACCACAAAGATATCTATGGTTTTCTTTGAAGGCGTCACTGTGCAACACCCTCTAACATAATTCTCCCAACCATTCTTGAATTTCCAAACCGTTTACAATGACAAAAAGACATGAGACAGACTTTAACAAATCTTTCAACACTTAAATGTCTGGAATGGTACCATTTGTGACCAATTTACGTTCACCCGAAATGTAATTCAATTGTAGTTGGGGAAAATTAAGTAATCGATCAGATCAGTTTTTCCTAATTTGTTATCATTAATTATGGTTCGCTTTCACTCAAAATTTCAGATTATCTTTAATTGTACATCTAGCATTGAAGTCACTACCTAATTAGCACCACTTTCCCTCATCTGAACAATGTTACCAAGTCCCTTTAAGGGGTAGTAGGGTACTAACTTTAGAGACATATCAATTTTGTCCCAATCATGCCAATATGGAATTATTACAAGGGTTCAACGATAGAGGAGGGAGGGGTGTGTAGGCAGGTGTATTCTAGGGGGCAACCGTCAATGGGCTGTAAATTGCCAGATGTGTAGATGTCCGGGATAATTGTTCTTGGGGGGGGGGGTGGTTGTCCTAGAGAAAGTTGTTAGGGGAACAGGCCTATTCCTTGAACGTAGATAGCTAAGAGTTTGGTAGTCCGATAGAGACGCCCTTATACTAGATTTAAGATGAAAAAACGTTTGCAAAGAGAGAATTGAATGTAAACGCCAGTGAATTTTCCACGAACACAATTAGTGGTTGCTTTGCCCTTTTTTGTTCCCCATCTTTTGATAACAAGGTAACATACTATTTTACATCTGGAAATAGCCTTTAGCTGATACAATAGCTTTTAAGGATTACATTGAGAAAAATTGATGTCACGAAATGATAATTGAATCACTACAGCCTTACGACACATTTGCCTACTTATCCTCGTTGTATGGGTGACCCTTGGACAGATAAGTGTCAGTTTTGATCAACTATAACTACACATGTTGATCTATTTTTGTTTTCTAATAGGGTATGCATTTGTGGATGCCAAACTATTCTACCGTGCTAAAGTGTACTTGTTTTGTTTAGCGACTTTGTGGCAAGTAATGGCGTACCCGAAGCTAGTCGTTAAAATTACTTTTTGTGCGTGTGTGTGTGTTGGGGGGGGGGGGGGGCTAATTCGACGACGCCATTAATTTAACCACTTTCTTTTTTTCTGTCATTGAATTTCATGCCCTTTCCCAAGGAATGTTCAGTCATGTGTTTTGTATTCAAGTTACGAAACATGCATGACGGTATTTAATAATAAAAATAATATAATAATGTTTTAATTACCCAGGGTAGCCACTTCAGTTATGAAACTGCTCTTCCAGCGGGCCCTGCATAACATAATATATTATTACTACCTTCTCCAATTCTGTCTGGACAGGCCTGGAAAAAGTACGATTTCAATCAATATATTTAATTTGAACTACTTATAAAAATGCATATCTAGTTTTGGCTCGACATGTTCAAGGAACGAGTAAAACAAGGAACGCAAAGATATTTTGGTAGTTAATAAAGGGTGCGAATGCTTTTGCTTCTGTCAACATTTTAAATGGGGGGGGGGGGGGCTGATATGTTTCCCTACTCGGCTACCTTCGTATCATTCAACTTACACGTCACGAACCACTTTTAAAATCAAGAATGAAGATTATCCCTGAAAAAGGGAGTTGTATTGATTTTTACGGACAACAACTTCGATTCTGGTAAATTCTCGCCCCACACTTTTGACCTCTGATATTTTCTAAAGAAATTTACGGAGGCCATCATATTATCTTCGTGAGGAATCACTATTTCCCCCTCACTTATGATGGTGAGACAGAAAGGTTATTTAGTCAGTTGTTAACACTGACAAAATCAACTGGCCTAGTGTATTTCACTATATCAAGATATGGAGGCCTCACAGGCAATGTCACACAACATCAAGCCTTTCATTTACCTACTAACCTGAAGCCTTTCACCTGCCCCATTTTCTTAAAATCAGAACGGTTTGCCAAGGCGATATAGACATTCTTTGAGTAATGTGAAGGAAGACATATAAATCAAAGGCATCGTTTAACAATGTTAAATCTGATATGCATGGCCCTACGTGTTATCAGTGTCTGTGATAAGGTGTAATATTGAAATCCCTCACAAAATTGCGCTTTAAAATGATCACGAAGTGCCTCAAGGAGGTAAAAAAAATGTTTGATTGACCGGTTTTACCATACTCATTGTCCCCCAAAAGAGTGTAGTGTTATAAAAACCTTTAGGAAAACGAAAAATGAAATTTCGCTTTCTAATCATAAATATCTTGATAATCAGACAGGCGATCGGCTAGTAAAAGTCACGAGATCCTGACTTACCTAAAGGTTTATGATTATGATTGCAGCACGAGCTAAATCCAGGATTTTGTTTCAGAATCTGAGGCAATGTTACCAAGTCACTTTAAAAGTGGCATGCGACTGTGAACGTTTTTAAACGGAGATGTCGAACCAAATAAAAGTTGTTAATCATCATCACCACCACCACCATCACCACCATCATCAAAACCATCATCATCTTTAAATCATAATAATAATAATCGTTTTGTTGTAAAAGCGAACACGAACGTTGCTATATGAAATTTGTATTTGCTGGTGAAAGGGCTATAACCTATTTATCATTGTGGTGGGTTTAAACAAAGGAAAATAACTTTTTTTAGTCACATGATACCACGTGCATCGTTAAATCAGGTATTTGCTCAGGAATACATTTCCGATTCGGATGTGACAAAGTGCACATTTCCTGAAGAATGTGTATAGATCTTTTTTTACCTTGCCATCAAAATAGCCACATTTTATATCAAACTGTCAAGCACCGTTCAATTGCTCTTATCTCTATTCTCATTGCTGTAGCGTCCGGACGTAACCAGTCATCCTAATTGGGATACCACTTGAAAATAAAACACCGAAATACACGAAATAGAAGGCTAGCATAACACGATATATCGACATATCTGTTTTGTACTTTTGTAAAAACACATATTTACTGCTTCAGAAGCAGTTTGAAAGGGGGAATTTTACCTCAACTAGCGTGTCATCCTTGTCTTTTAATAGATATTTTAGGTTTTGAAGCTAATTAAGTAATTTGGTTTCCCACACGGATCCGCTTGCCTAAACCATTATCATTATTTTGACCAAAAGTCGCGTGACTTTTGCCATGTACTGTTTTTCAAAATGAGTGGAAAATGTCATTGAACAGTGTCGCAAGTCCGCGGTTCGCATGAACTCAGGGCAAGGTCACCATTTTCTTTTTCGTTTGGGTCGTATAGAATAATTTAGATTGTTAGGCCCAATGCCTGTTTCGAAATTGTATGTACAGTACATTTAAACGTACACATTGTATTGAATTTTTAGCATCTATAAATGCCAACATAGGGGGTCCCTATACATTTAAGTCTATTGTACTTTTTGAATTGATGATTAACTTAAATACACTGCTTTCAGAAAGTAAGACGAATCATATTGATACTATATCCACGAAAATGGACAAACAAACTCACCGCGCTCATAGATTTATATTTTGTCATGGGCAGCGATTGTCCAAAATCGATAAGAATGAATACATCACCCCTAGATAACTCGTAACAGATACCATCTCAATTTCAATGAATGAAATATGAGTAAAACTTAATCCCTGTGATTTTTGGCATTCGATCGATGATAATTCATTTGTAGCAAGGACAAAAGAAAATCTGATAGTGTATTTTTTCGCTGAGTTGATATGATCCGCTTGGCTTCTTTTGGATAACGCTGGTAAATCAACCGCCCGAGGGGGAGAAGACAATTTTCAAAATTCCCTCACGTACAGAGGGGGACAAACCATTGATTTGTCCGCTAACAAAACCTGTTTTGCAGAGGGATTTTACTGTATTGAATGGGTTTCATGATATGAATAATTGATGTATTGAAAAGAAATAGGGTCATCTGCGGTGATCCCCCTTCTCTGATATTACCCGTTCTTTTTGCGCGTTCCCAATGGTAACGTTATCCAATGGCGTGGGACACTAGTGGTGATTTTAAACTATCGTGAAATCAAAATATGTAACACAAAACATTAAGGAATAGATAATCCTGATGTTACCTGATTATGGAGGTGCCCCTTATAAAAAAAATAATGGGCATTGATCTTCGCTAGTTTGTCATTTGATTGCAACGGTCAAAACATAAACCACTTCTGGAAGAAAGAAGTAAAATATCACCAGGGCACAACTCAATAAATATGTATCATATTTGTCCGTGGATAGGAGCCGAAGTTCTTTATCTCATCCTGATTGAATCTCTTCACGAGCAGAATTCGTTGTTTTTGTGGTATAGAATATAAA
Organism: Strongylocentrotus droebachiensis; assembly: GCA_035222895.1. Classification (NCBI taxonomy): domain Eukaryota; kingdom Metazoa; phylum Echinodermata; class Echinoidea; order Camarodonta; family Strongylocentrotidae; genus Strongylocentrotus; species Strongylocentrotus droebachiensis. The sequence continues at coordinate 5,906 of JAVYIG010003335.1, forward strand.
ATTAAATATAGAGCCATCCAGCCCTGGAGCCATCCATCTTCGAACTTGTAGCATGATAGATACCATTTTTGCAGAGAGTTTAGAATAAGTTCTACATGTTTTGGGCTTTATAATGTAAAATTTAGAAGAACAAAAATAGTCAAATGACATTGTTGTCGCCTTAAAATCACATACAAATGAAAAGAAGTTTACTCGGTCCAGTTGGAAGTAGGATGCTCTACACATAGATATGTTGATATGTGTTTACACACATCTGGCAGGAAAGTTTTATTTTTAAATTTCAGATACTTCTTGTCATATATCGAAAATAAAGGCGATTAAAGATGCAGAAGACCAATCCCCTTTATTGAAAATTAATTATTTCACAGAACCGACCTTCTCGGTAACTATACTGATAGCAATTGTATATTTACTATATATGGATATTACTTGGTTTAGAGTTAAAGACAGTTGCATTCATTTAATTTATACATTTTCTGATCGTTTCACACTTATATATAATATGTATATATATATGTATATATGTTGATATAATTGTACTTTGGACAGAGGAGTTTATATGCCATACGGATATTTTTGTTTGAAGGTCATTGTTTATCTCTGAAGAAAAGAATGGTCATTCGACTTTGTACTTTAGCCACCAGACGAGGACAATATTTATTTATTATTCGATTCACCTGTTCCATAAGTGTGTAGGAATCCACCCCAATATTGGAGGTCAATTCTCGTTGCTTTAACCTATACTTTTGTAATTCCTAGGAATGATATGTTTTTCTTTATAAATATAATTTAGGCCGACCACTCCTTTTATTGTTATTAGGTTGTTTGCAATAGAGTGATTTTCAAAATAACAAAGTACATTACACTCTATAACAAGGCTGTGTAATTACCAGTCAAGTGAAAATGGTTCGGTTTTAGCCCTCGGACTGTATCACGTTGAAAATCATATAAAAATCAGTGAAATCAGTATTACTTATGACATGTGGTGTTCCACAGGGAGCTATACTGGGTCCAAACATTTTTCGTTATTATTGTTGCACCTTGATGGGTTTTTCATTTTACACCTAAGCATATGTAATTAAATTGTGCTTGATATTCATCAAACAATAATTGTGCATAAACTGTATAATTATACTTGGAGTTACGATATGAATAATGTTTTTCTACAAAGTATACGAGAAACCTGAATGCGCACCCACTAACCGTTTCCTTTAAGCCCTCTCGTCTGTCCCCATTCGTTGACCCACAGTAATATATCTTTGTGCATTGAAGTAGATTACAATATTACGTATCATCACTGGGAATTTATACACAGAACCCAATAAAACCAGTGATCCTCTATTCGTTTATCTGAAGGTCAAATCCAAAGCTCGAATCCGTATATCTATTGTCCAGCAGTCCAGCGATATTCTGCTCTAGTTATTTCATTGGTATCACTATCAAAGAATATCATACACACTCTTCTGTACAGCTAGGTGTAAATATTCGGATCATGACTGCACTTGGGGTATTCTTCTTTGCCCATTTCTTTTTCGTTCAAAACATCAAAATGAACATTTCCACGACAACATCACATTGGATACGAGCTTAATCTACCAAGTACATTACTAACCAATAGTAGGGTTGCTGTTGCATAATGTAAACGTTTCTAATGGTTTGAATTGACAAATTCTCTGATGGACTTTTTTTTCTAAGCCAAAAATGCTTTCACGGAATTTCCTTAGTTTTAGTCGACAGGTAGATAGATGCCCGCAATAAAGATTTACATTTGTAAATCATTGAAAATCAAAGAGAAACGGTATGTGGAATATGTGAGAGAAACAAGGATTGTTAATAGGGGCTATAATGCGAAGTCAATCCGAAATCAACTAGGAATGCATGTTTTTAACGAAAACAAACTATATGATTTTTTTTTTTTAATGCAATCAACCGTAACCCTTTGTTCGGATATGTTCCAAAAATAAAAATAATCAATGAAACATCATCAATTCATAACAAACACCACCATCTTTTTTTTTTAAATTCCAGACACGTTAGATCGTGCACGTATGCATACAGTGACAGTTAAAATGTATCTAGCTCTTTGATGCTATCTATTCACTTTGATTCCAACGCACATATCATGTTTTGATTGTCATTAAATCTATGCAAACATCAAAACGGAACCAAATACCTGTCTTTTTGTTGTGTAAACTCACACAAGATGTTGCCGAGTTGCATATTTTGTTGGTGTTTTGTGTTTGTGCACAATTTTGCCCAGGTTTATCTTGAATTCAGAGTACCGTAAAGCCAGAATTGTGGATCCATTGTGTGCCAGGCCTCCATAGTACTAGTAATAGTCGTATTGCACGATCTCATATCTCATGACGGAAATTAATTCTGTTTTGAGCAGAATTCGGAATTTGTCAATATTGGTACACCCCCGAATATAATTCATGAAACAAAGCTATATTCAGCCCAAACAAACTGGTGATGACATTTTCCCAATCTGTTTCCTCTCTCTTTATTCATTCCCCAACGTTTCCGGCTACCATGTTTTATCAGTGACCGCATAAAACCGAAATATGAAATATTTCCCCTCTATTTATCGTCCATTTTTTCTTCTCTCTAACCCCTTTCCCCTCGAGGGCTTTGTTGTATGACTGTCTGACCCAAGCAGAAAAGGGGTCAACCTGAAAACTATCGCTCACTTCTACATGTAGCTCTAAATCCAAGCGAATCGCCAGCAAATAAGGTGACGGAGTTCAAAGTTAGGCAGAGACACACTGTAATTATGAATTCCGGTTGGAAAGGGAACCAAAACACAAATGTTCAAGAGTTCGAGAGGGGGCAAGTGACAGAAAAACGAGAGGGGTGAGGACAGAAAGAGGGGGCGAGGTTAGAGGAGGTGAAAGGATAGGGAGAGAGGAGAAGTAAAGGGATAAGGGGTAGCGAGAGGTAGGGCGAGAGATAGAGGAGAGAGAGAGAGAAAAGAAGAGAGAGAGAGAGAGAGGGGGAGAGAGAGAGAGATGGCGGGAAAAATAAGTGAGAAAGAAAAGAAGAACGGGAGAGTGAGAGAGAGGTAGAGAGGGGAAGAGAAAAAGAGAGAAAACGAGAGAGAGGGAAAGTACAGTCAACAGCACCGGACGGTAGTCTGTGTGTGCACACGACAAGTTTAATAGTTGTGTGCGTGTGCGTTTAGGGAGTGTGTTTTCAAGGGCGCCTCTAAGCGAACTATCCTATTGTGTCAAATGAGTGTTTGTTCTCGTGCCGTGAAGTCATGCTGTGTTCGGTCTCTCATGCATTTCTCCTCAACTTGTAATCTTTACGCAGGACTTCTTTTTCTTACACCACGATGGCTTGATGTTTTGAAATGACTCGATGTTTTACATTTTGTTTCTTCCCTCTCCAGCTAGCCGGTGTCCTATATGAACAGTAACGACGGCAGACAGCCCGTGATTGTCAGAATGGGGGAAACAGCGGCGGGAACTGTAGCCACGGGTGTAAGCCTGACTTATGCCTCCCTGGCCGGCGGGGGGAACAGCACCCCTGGGTACGATAATCTCACCGAGTTGGATCCTAACTCCACATCAGCGGCAGACCTGCCCCCATACACACTCGATCTCGGCCAAACCATCGGTCTAGCATTTGTCTTTGGGATCATCATCCTAACAACTCTTGTTGGAAACATTTTAGTGTGTTTATCGCCTCTTTTGTGTCACAGACTGCGAACAGCGACCTACACTTTTCTGATTTCTCTCGCCGTTGCGGATTTATTGCTTGGAATAACCGTATTGCCCTTTAGTGCTTACAACACTATAAAGCCCATGCAATGGATCTTCACACCGATCTACTGTAACATCTATGTGTCGTGTGATGTCATGTTTAGTACGTCTTCCATTCTACATCTTCTTTTGATCAGCTTAGATCGTTATGTAGCCATCACGCGCCCATATGCTTACCAACGCAATATGAACAGGAGGAAAGCGTATGCTTCGCTGGCTGTCGTATGGACCATCTCATTACTTATTTCTTTTTTACCTTTGCATCTTGGCTGGAACACAGAAGACGGTAAGGTCCAAAACTATGAGAACCCCAAAATATGCGGATTAGACAGCAACAGGTACTTCGCCTTATTCGATGGCATCGTTTTATTTTTTATTCCACTGATTGTGATGTCCCTGGTGTATATTCGCCTGGTGTTCATCGCCAATAAACAAGCGCGTGCAATTCAAAAACTCATGATCAGCAGCCACAATGAGACCAGTGAGGAGCGCGCCAACCGCAGACGATCGGTCGATGAGCACCGCGCGCTTAAAATTATCGCGATAGTGATGGGTGCTTTTGTCGTCTGCTGGGTGCCGTACTTTACCCAGTTTACCTTCAGAGACGTTGGAGGGTGGGTTATTCATCCTGTTCTATTTGAAGTGCTTCTTTGGTTGGGATACCTCAACAGTCTAATAAACCCTGTTGTCTACGCGTGTATGAATCGCGAATTCCGACGCGCTTTCAAGCGCCTACTTTCCTGCATGCGATGGAAACCGCTGGACGATACCATGGACTCGCGATATTACACCACGCAACACTCCAGGAGCACGGGTGCCGACACTAAAAATGGAGTCCGATATAGTGCCTCGTCGAATCACCAGACAACAGGGAACGGTTCTAATAACTACACCCTTCAGCTGCCCATCAAAAAGAACGGCATCTACATGAAGTTATTCAGGTCTTCCAGCCGAGATAGTAGCACACGCCCCCAACCAACATGACATAGGGAGACTCGTGTGTAGTTTAGCTGGTCATTATTTAGTTTCACAAACTTGCTTTTATGGCTGCTTGACACTACTTTACTTAGTACAGGAATAAGCATGGTAAAACGAAACGTAATATGTGTTGTTTTTGTCAGCAGCGTCTAGTCCTTTGGTGTCACAAACAACACCAGATGCATAAATATTTAATGCTTGAGAGTAACCATGAAATATGTCACGCAATGTCAATTCCGACCTGGTACGACGTTGTGATCAAACGTTGTCCTCAGAAGGCTGCACGGTGCAAAAGCAATTGTCATAGTTATAATGACTATGCTATTTTAACATCTTGTCCATCTTTAGATAGAAAACGATGTTCAAAGTCATATAATTGGAGTCCACTGACCTCACATATGACAGGGATCACATAAACTTATGGCGATGGGGTAAAAATTATGTTTCGAGAAATTGAGATTCGGATTCTTTTATTTTTCATATTGAAAAATAAGAAAATTTGGGCAGCCAATGGAACCTCATCTTAGATGAAGAAGAAAATCAAAGCCTCTTTGACCTATTTAAATATACAGCACAAACATGATATGTCAAATCTGATAACAGGTACTTGGGTTTTTACTACAAACTGAAATTAAGTTTTGTATATAATTTCTGAACGGACCAGGAAAAAGGCTGATTTTTTGTCATCAATGTTTTATATTGTAAATCACATACTACATGTACTTTAAACTGTCCGACGAGTGGAAGTAAGAAAATGGCTCCAAAATGAACCCCAACAAAATCCTTTCCATTTATCCTTTTGGTTACTAAAGAAACAAATCAAATGAACTGGGTAAAATGTTAAAAAACTATAAACTGTGCTCTACGTAATATTTGTGTGCAATTGTTATTTGAATTTCAACATATGTTTCATGGATTGATGTTGCCGACAGTGGATGTCCATTTCGAGCTTCCCCCGACGTTTTAAAGTCACTATTATAGTATATTATCAGTAAATGCTTGCAAAGCAAATTGTATTCCAGCGTTAGTAAAATTGATTATTTCAGAAAAAGCCATATGAGATCCAGAAGCGATGGTCTATGCGTTGATGAACTGTAGATCATCGTGCTATTACTACTTACTGTCAAAATATAAATATATCATTGTTAGTAAATGAAGTCGAGAAATTCTCGTATATTCAAGTTCACGAAAGAGTATTGTTTGAAGTATGCTTCCAATTATAGAGAAGTGTAGCGTTCGCTTTCCGTAAAATTGCACAAAGTTGTCTATGCCGTGTCCCCTTTTTCAAGTTTTGAAAGTTTAGTACCTTGGGCTGTTCTATAAGTTTGTATCGCATCATTTCTTTCTGTCCGCTCGAAAACAATACACTTTGCTCCATTAAGGTAATGATCTAAATTGAACCCTTAAAACAACTAGTATTGAAACGATTATTATTTGATGTGATTCCTTTATATGCATAAATTGTCATGCGAAATATTGTTGACAAACATTGTAACAAATATTGTCGATATTCAAATAACTGTTGAGATGACTTTATTATTATTGTTACTATTTCTTTTTTTTATCTGATTATTATTATTAATATTAACGTTGTCGTTTATCTAAAGTCAGTTGTATTTGTGGGAACAAACACAATCTTGTCTATCAAAGAATATAATCGGAAGCTGGAACTACAAGTCACAAGAAATTTCTAAACTGTTAATTGCAATTTTGAAGTTGGTTAACTGTTCTCTAAAATTGCATGTGCAAAAAATGACGCGGAAATTAATCCACTTTCGTAGTCGCAACATAATACCAAAATGTAAATACCAGATGAAGTTTTCTTCCCCATTGCACCGTCTGGGAAGTTAGAACCTCCGTCGTCGCTACGTATTTTGTACTCTTTCTCTTGGACTCTCTGCCTCTGTCTTTATCATTCTCTCTCTCCCTTCCTCTCCCATCCCTCTTCCCCTCTATGTTATGCATATTGTGTACTTGAAATTCTACCTCTAAATCCAATCGCTAATGTGCAGTACATTGTGAACTTATAATTGTGTTTATTGTAATAAAAAGCAAGGAGGAAACCTTTCAGACGATGCGAATATTTGCTTTAAAAAATTGATCACGTTTCTGAGGATTCTTCGCTCTTAAACACGACTGGGGTCAAGGTCAAAGTAGCCCTTTTTTAGGAAGGACACTTGTGACCTCCGTTAATCCTGTTTTCAACATGATCTCGTTGATTGATTTTCAATCTGACAAGTTCAGTCCCATCTGAACATAAGTTCAGAGAGAACGGAATCTAATGTTTTACAAATACGTGTCTCTGGCTGAATTGGCAGCGTTAACGTTGATTCTATGTGTGTGTGGGTGTGTTTGTGTGTGCGTGTGTAAGTGGTGTTTTTCGGGAGGGCGATATTTCGCCATTTCGCAAAGATGGACACGATTTGTAAGGTTGGTGTGTGGGCCAAACTAATGTTATAGATTTGATAAGTCCAAATCAATATCCTACACTTGCCGTTGACATGTTCAGTTTCTATTTACGCCCCGATTGTGTTGCAAGTGGGCGTTCCTGTTCTGTTTACGGTCGCCCATACATTTTTCTTCCATAATACTATTAGGGTAATGAGATTCGGTTTCGGGAAATTGATTTTTCTTTCAGAGCTCATGTAGTAAACAAAAATGTCAAGTACATTCGGAAGGTAACATTTGCAATTGTCCCAAATTGTCCTTATAATAAGTATGGCCTTGTACGTTTGCCTGTATGAAGCGGTCATGTTGGAGGGTAATGAATGAATGTCAAGAAAATTTTACTTCATTTCTAGAGAAACACTTCCATATACGCATCCATAAGGCCTTGCTAATCTCCCTCTCCATTTTAACAAAAGGAGCAACGACAAATGAAATATGTATTTTTAACTATGATCTGGAAAATGCACAAAAGCTGATCAATTAGTAGCCGTACGCCACATAGCCATTCAGGAAATCAAGATCACTCCCGAACGTTGAAAGAATTTAGGGCTGTATAATGTTGTAATTTCTTTTTGTGAAATTACGACTGTGGCATATCAACGAAAATTAACAGGAAGCTCGTACAATATGTCAGCCTCTCAATTGTGTCCTAGTAGGGCGATGAAGACCTTCAAAAGCACAGAATTAATGATCTGGACACTACCATTATCGCTATCTATTAACATGGTCAGAGACATTCGAGTATAACGATGTGAATCTCGCTCGGCAACTAATTAGTTTTGAGACAAAGCAGACTGCGCAAGGTTTTTTTCTCTGTTCTCATGATCACGTGGCGGGTCACGTGGCCTATCCAGGCACGATCCTGACCTAAGTGATATGTTTACTTCCTCTTCCCACATAGATATATTGTTCACATTCATACACAACATGGTCATGTATTGTGTATTGTGTATTTAAATTCCCTGTCACACCCGTAGGCCGACGCCAGAATTTGACCATGCGGACCAATGTAATTTTTGCACGGTCTGTTGTCGGTCTGCCGTTGGTCTCGTCGGTGTGGCATGGGCATCAGACAGGGAAAGGTTCAGACATTTTGCGAGAAAGGGCAATCACTGACAAAATAAATGATATTAGGTTGATCACGTTAGTCGTGTTATAGTGAGTAGATCTATGCCAGTGCATCGAGATCTGTTTTAAAGGGGTAAGAGAGAGAAGGTTTTTGAGAAATTGAGGTAGCAACATCCCTCAAAGTTATAATTTTGACTCCATGGGCGGAAGTATTGCCTACAAATAATATGTTAGCGGTTTTTCCCCCTTCGTGCCCACATCTATTTCACGTTTGTGCAATCATGCTTGTGCAATCATGTGCATCAACAATAGATGGGTTACAATGTTCCTTTTCAGGAGTGGGAGTGTTGAGATGACGGGGACAGGGTCACAAGTATAATTGCTTTTCTTCTGGCTTTTACTGCAACAAATTGCTTTGTAATTTAGTAATTATTTAGGTATTGAGATAATTATACTCAACAATTTGATATTTATGCACAAACATAAAAGCCGTCTAAACGAAGTACTTCTACAATCAGTTGCTTGCTCCCCTGATGTTTATTATAGCAAATGCTCTTTTTCGATAAACCTACTTCCCGATTGTCTGTTCCACAATAACAAAAAAAACTGCGACATCGGTTTGGTTGCATTCAATGCATTCAACATGGAATATTTGCTTTTCATATATGCACAAATGGTGGTGAAAAGAGAGATGAATGTATTCTCATTTTTTGGAAATAACGGGTTCATTTTACCTGGATGACTGCTTTCTCATGTCACGGATCGATTAGCTCAAAGGGGAAAGATTGAATGATATTAATGGATTCTAGTACGTGACAGAGACAGGGGCAGGCGCAGGTGCAGATGCTAAAGAGGTAGGGGTTGGGTAAGACCGAAATTTTCGTCTGCAATATACGAGGCTGTGAAGAGTATTCGCGAATGTATTCAAATCCTGGAAGCATTTTCTTGAGGTTCTATACTTGCTATCAAGCATTATTGTCTTGAGTACAAAACGCCAGACTCTGTACTTAATCATGGTAGTACGTCCATGACTTAATCGTGGTAATGTTAAGTGTTGCTCCGTAGGGAAAGTTTCCAGCATAAAAATGGGCGGGTCACATACTACCAATAGAGATAAGGATAATGATGAAAATATTACTACTCTTAATATAAAATAACACTTCGTTAATACTGGATATACATTTATCCACGCTGAAATAATGGAAGGCTACTTCAGTCAATAGCTGGATTTCACACGACAAAAATGAAGTGGATCCAACTCCAAAAGAAATGATCCCTTGTATGACTTTTCTTATATGTTATGAATTCAAACACTTCTCTGCATATGGTCTGTCTATTAGAAAGTCATTATATATTGGTCTTTCTTAATGAGCCTTCAACACAGTTTATTTCTTCTTCATATTTTAATGCATTTTTGTCACCAGTCCATAGAACCAATTATCGTGGCCTCCATTGATATGTAAAACGTTTTCATGCAATTTGAATACATTTGTTAAAAGATATCCCTATATGATAGTGCTTCGCTATAGCGATAAATTGGAGTGAAATAATTATGTTGCGACTGAATTGAAACCAGTACTGATTGTTATGTGTGGTTGTAGACTGATTGTTAAGTTGATTTCGAAAGACAGTATGCCATCCGCTTTGCACGTTTTGAAGGCTACCCTTAAAATGTTGAAAATAAATGAATGGAATTAACTGCAAATTTTGTTATGTATAGCAAGAGGCTCGGCCCATAAGTCCACAGACATACCAAAGTGAAGAATTGATCAGGTTACGGTAGAGCAGGGACTTGTAGAGTATGTACTTGACTGTATGAACTGTGATATTTGGAGTTAGATTCCAGCGGCAACACAATGTTCTATTCTCGATGTTTTGGAAAACATACATCGGCTTTTTTAGGAAACATGTGATTTACTTTGGGTTGGCTGCATGTATTTATTTCCGTTTCAGAAGATTCCTCCAAACATAACATTTGGCAATGCATTCATTAAAAGTACGCACGGTCACTTTAGTAGCAAGGTGCAAACAGCACAGTATTGGAAATAATATAGCATAACAGTTAAAGGAACTCAGGCTGAATGAAAGATCTGTATGCCCTATTATAGTTTTTAAAATCCTGTTATTCGGTGATCGAAGGTTAAACATGACAGAAATTGACATTAATGTGAGCTTGTTACCAACTTTTCGTGGGGTCTCTTTTTTAATATTAGATCGTTAAACCAAGTCAAATCTCGCCAAAAAAATAATGGAAAAGGGCATTTTCAAGGAGATCTTGTCTCAATATTCGGGACTCTTTACGATACATGTGTTTATCAAACAAATGGAATTGTATTTCATTGTGGGATTGTATTCATTATTTCCCTACATTGCACAGTGAGAAATAAGACATGTCTGATGTTTTTTCTTCTACTCATAACATCTCCCTCAGTCCACATATTATACTTAAACGCACTCTGTTGTTTACTGAGCTACCACCGTTAATATGTCAAAGTCATAATGCTTTAGAATGATTTTAATGTGTTTAATAGTTGTGGGGCCTGTAAAAGTCATTCGAATGCCTCTATGTATAGGCGGGAATGGGATGAGCAGCCTAGCCGTGTAGTGCTGTGAACGTAAGGCGAGAAAGGTGGTCTTTACAACTGAACGAATTGTTTATAAATCTGATACCAGTATAAACGGGACCTGGGTGGGATCAAGTAAACGTTCTTCGCAATTGTGTACGCTGCCATATTGGTCGAGAAACATCGAGTTGAATGTCTAAATTAGGGTTAACGAATGAAAAATAGGATATACACAGGGACAAACGTGTAACTGCTGCTGTGATAGGTTACACATACATGGTTAAAGCGGCATTTGTTTATAACAGTTATCATCTCTGGAACAGTAATGTACATTGAGTAAATTGATGCAACGAAAATAATGGATTTGATGACGATTTAGCTCTGGAAAAAGATCAAGCATATTATACTTACCACGGTATTTGTTATTTATTAATGTAAGGATCGTATTATGATAAATGTGCATTTTCATGATTGCTTGTAGACAATGGTGAAACAAATCCATGAAAACACCTCAATTTCTCGTTGTCATGCAACCTTGCTCAAAATGTCAGAAGTAACTTGTTACTTACACTATGTACTACTCGGCTTTCTAAGCGATATCACTATCTTGACCCTAATTTTTTGTCTTGTCAACGCATCTAAAGTTTTTTTGGGGGTGGGAATGTCGTGTAAAAGCGGCAAATTGAGGGCTATAGAAACTTTGAACATGTCCTATTTATTTCGAAAGAGAAAGTTTATTTTGCTCCCACACCCCCTCTCCCGAAATAAAAGCACATGACCATCAATTACTCACATAAATATTGTCAACGAACTATATAGTCACTAATCATTTTCAAACTATCTAATGATATCCAAAGCGCAATTTCATATTTTTAGCATAATTATGTAGCTGATATATGTGAAATGGGATACATATGAAATATCTTTGTCTACACAGATCAATAGATATGCATGTACTAATATTTTCTCCACAATATTCAGTCCCGATGTACTGGTGAAATACGTGGCTGTATAGGCTTCCATACGGCGTACCATAAGGCAAAGTGACGTAACGCTGCTTACACAAGTGGCAAGCCATAATTCACGTGTGTGTCGGTTATGTCGGTTATAATTTAAGATGGAATATCGTGTATGGTTTAAGTTTAATAAATGCGATTACTGTGTATCAATATGTGCGAAAGCAAATACGGATACAGCATATGATATTTTAATAAATCATAATTATTTAAATACTGTGTATTTCAGTTAAGTAAGGATATTTCCTTTTTGTAGTTATCATTTTTTGTATCCTCATGAATTAACAGATTAATTCAATCTGTTCTTTTTAAAACCAAACATAGTTCAATTCAATTCCATTTCTTTAACATGTGCTTGAAAGGAATGAAAGAAGTACTAATTGTGTTAGCAGGTCGCTTTGGTTGTTTCGTTCTGAGTTATTGCCTATTGTGAAGTAGGCCTATATTGAAAGCGAAAAGTGTCTGTCTCTTATGATATTTTGGTCCCTCTGTTTAAAGTGTTTAATACGTTAAGTGATTGATATTACAGAGAAAAATGTATATATCATAAACATATTTAGGACTTTGATTTAGAATAAAGTGATGTTAATCCCCCCTCCCTAATTTGTCTCTAAAATCTAAAACATATATTGCTGCACCTAAAGTGTTTTTAAGGTGTTTTTTTAATGTAAAACATTATTGATATATCCATGAACTATGAGGTATATCCACATTTGGGTTTCTACAATACCAGGCCGATTTTATTTGTTTATTTTGTTCACTAAACGGTGTGCAGAAAATATTATAGAGATAGCCGCCATTTTGAAATCCAAGATGGCGGCCATCGAAGCTACAGGACTATGAAATGTGGAACTATATTATGTGTTATTGAGAAGCTGGAATATGTTGTGTGTGTAATTTTTCGCTCCATGTCACTGTCTGCATATAATGTAATATGTCAATGTAAATATATAAAGGAAAATAATTTTGTCTGTATATCTTTACAATAAAATTTATAAATAAACTCTATTAAAGTTGTATACAACCAGGAACAAAGTAAACACACTTGCGTGACTCGTTCTGATTTGGTGTGTGAGCAACCATTAGGTTTGAATGAAAAAGGAAATTGAAAAAATGAGCACGTTGATATGTATTAGTATGACACATTTATCATACTCTCTCGTGCTTTACTCTATCTCCTTTTGCATTTTCTATGTTTCTTTCTCTCGTCATTCTTTTCAATTTGCATATTGCTATACCTCCCCTCTACCATTTATACCGTCTTTATTTGTTGGCCTCTTAACACATCTCTCTTTGTCTGTCTCTATATGTTTCTCTCTCTCTCTCTGTCTCTCGCTATCTCTCTGTCTGCCTCTCTCTGTGTCTCTCTGTGTCTCTCTCTATGTTTATACGTGTGTGTGTGCAATTATACAACTTGTTTTTAAAGATGTTATGTAGAAGATGATAGAATACGAAGAGAGAGGGGTGACATGAAAAAGAGAGAGACAGAGACAGACACAGACAGATAGAGATACAGAGACAGATAAACAAACAGAGAGACAGAGACAGAGAAACAGAGAGACAGATTGACAGAGAGAGAAATAAAAGGTAGAATTCAGAAGAGCCAATAACGTGAAAGAAAGATATAAAGTAGAAGAGAGTTGGGGTGAAGAACAGAGAGAGAGAGAGAGAGAGATAGGGAAAGAAAGGGGAGTAAGAGAACACGAAAGAACTAACCAAGGTGGGTAGAAGAGAGAGAGAGAGAGAGAGAGAGAGAGAGAGAGAGAGAGAGAGGAGAGGGAAAATGAACAAGGAAAAGTTTGCGAAGTGAGAGACAACAGAAAGAAAGTTTCTTTAGAAGCAAAATGTTTCCAAAGAAGAATTCATATGATTGAAGTGAGAACAAACAAGATAATCAAGGTCATATACAAAGAAGGGGGAAATAAAATTTGAGATGCATATCTGCTGAAAAGGCCGGAAGTGGGGACCTTTTTTAGATTGATGGTCCCCCAGATACTACGACTCTAAATCCTTTAAGTGATGAAACTGGGGAATCGAAATATCGAAATATGGAAATGTTGGCTCCTCTTGGGACGTTGGCAGATGATGGACATGCGGTCAGTGGCGTACCCAGAACTTGGCCCCATGAGGGTCAAAACATCCGAGCTTTAGTTTTGATGTATAATAATAATACCAATACTATTAATGATAACAATAATAATTACAATTATATTCACGCTTCTACTACTACCATTAATCTTACTTCTACTACTACTACTACCACTACTACTACCACTATTACTACTACTATTACTACTACAAGTACCATTGCTGCTACTACTACTACTACTACTAATCATAATAATAATAACAATAAAACAACTACTACAACTACTACTACTACTTATAATAATAATAATTATGAGAATAAAACTTATACTAATAATACTAATACTACTACTACTACTACTAATTATGGTAATGATGATAATAATACTTATAATAAAACTATTACTAATATTACTACTACTACTACTACTACTACTACTACTAATAATAATGATAATAATAATTATAATAATAATAATATTAATAATGATAATAGGCCTATTAAAACTACTACTAATATTACTACTGCTACTACTACTTCTACTAGTACTACTTACTACTAATAATATCAATTCTGATAATGATAATAACGATAATAATAATAATAATAATAATAATAATAATACAAATTATAATTATGTTATAAGTAATAATAATATCATTCACAAATAGTATTTCTAACCGCTGCACTACCATCACCCGAACTACACTGTACCTTGATAAGGCGCCCTGGCTTTTGATGTAATCATTTACATCACCTGGGTGGAGATTGGCAAATGTAGATTAATGTCTTGCCAAAAGACGTATACATTAGATCACGAAACCTCTACAAACACCTCCCGACTAGTATATAGTTCAATAATGAGCAAACTTGTTTGTGGGGGCTTGGTTTGCATAACAGAGGGGGAGGATATGATTCCAAAATGCAAAAGCCTTTCTTTCAAGAGGAAGCACAAAGTGGAATCAAAACCCTAGACTGGAAGCCTTAAATCCTAACACAAATTATTTCCTAAATCGTATAGGTTGGCCACTCTTCCATATTGGAACTCTGCCAGGAGGGACTACCCCCCCCCCCCCCGTTCCCCCTCCCCTCCCTAGCCCCTCCTTTAAAGACGCTAGCGCATGTGAATAATCTCGCACAAGATTGATGGTTGGAAACTGTCGTTGGAGTTGAGAATTATCAGTGATGCATTGGCGGAAAATTCCTTCAACCAAAGTCCCCAATCAATTAGCATATTTATCATATCATTCAACCTGCATGACATACTTGACCCATTGTGCACCAAATTCCATGTTTTATTTAGAATTGGCTTCCTTTTCCTTTATTTAAAGCCCCACTCTCCTACTTGTAGCTACTAGCTCCCTCTATATAGAAAACTTCCCAAATCGGTGCCTGTTGGTCCCCCATGATCCCATTTTTGTAATGTTAGTTGAGAGCTGAGTTAATGAGATAGCCACCTGTCAGTAACGACGGTCTTTAATGAAAATTCCTTTGAAAGAATAAATCAGATGTAATAAGGAGTAGGACAAATAATGACGTACTAGATATGCCCTTTATATTTTTTTAAGGCGATTGATGTTAGTCTCTTTGAAGCCAGGACAATTTTGTAGGAAAATAAAGATTAGGATAAATAAATTGGCAACATAACATAATCCCTCATACGAATTGAAAATAATTCAACTTTTCGACATTTTTCAACGTACATGATAGCAATCGAAAATGGGCATATAAAAGATGTGTATATTTGACCAACACAAACAGATTGCACCTCTTAATGTTCTCTTTGATTGAAGAGTTCAAACATACATGTAGAGTATGAGGGTTGGGGCAAATCGAATCATGAATGTATGAGGAAGTGAACTCCGTATTAATGTAAAATAATCACATTTGCGTTCGTGTGAAGAAAAAAGTAATTGATGTATGCTGAAATGTAAATCAAAAGGGAAACTTAAACACCTTTTGAACAAACTTAGCCATGTTTTGAACAAAGCGCCCATTCGATTGAGATCTCCAGAATTCAGTTTCAGTTTTATATGGTTCCACGCTTCACTCATTTTATCTAAAATGTGGGTATCATCTTCACGGAAATAGACCATCAATAAATGGAAAGTCTAGACGATAGCATCATATCAGTTTATAGGAAAAAAAATAATAACACAAAACAAACCATTGGAACAGACTTCCAACTTGTCTGTCACAACAAATGAATAACAGGTAAGAAGAAACTGAAAGGCAACGAATTAGAATAAGGAATTAGAGGAAGCAGCAGGAGTGAAATAGTCAAAGAATGAGGAGGAGAAGAAGAAGAAGAAGAAGAAGCTGAAATGGAACGAATTAGAATAAGGAATTAGAGGAAGCAGCAGAAGAAGAAAGAGTCAAAGAAGGAGGAGAAGAAGAAGAAGAAGAAGGAGAAGAAGAAGAAGAAGAAAAAGACGAAGAAGAAGAAGGAGAAGGAGAAGAAGAAGAAGAAGAAGAAGAAGAAAAAGACGAAGAAGAAGAAGGAGAAGGAGAAGAAGAAGAAGAAGGAGAAGAAGAAGATAAAGAAACGCCAAAATACAATTCTTGCAGACCAAATATCACAAGGAACTAAACAAGGTTACCATGGTAGCATCCATTGCATTGAGACGGTGCCTTCGGGGGCTAAACCCTTCTCGTTAGGGTATAGAAGAACTAGTCTATCCATCAACACCGAAAATAACGTGACATAACTGCCATTGAAATTGACTTGTTGCAAAAACCCTTCTTCTTTCCCTTTACCCAGACATCTGCATAACAATCGAAAATTGGTACAGAAAACATTCCTGAAATGACGATTTATTGACTTTGACAAATGGCTCGTCCTCGCAGTCAATAGTCCGTGAAGCGAACAAAAGTCCCAAAATAGCTTGGAAATCATGGAAACGAGATTTTGGATAATATTTTTGATAGAGTCATCAGTTTTATTGTTCCTTTACATGTCGTTTTACGCCTCAATTGTCACTGGATATGAAACAGTTTCAGGAAACATGGTGAATCTTCACACGGAAGCAGCGATGAAAATATCAGGAAAAAACACCATGACACATAAAACAAGATAATGCCTTTCCTTCAAGATAAGCTCAATAATAGGAATTATCGACGGGTGGTAAAAAAAGTAGATGGAAAACGTACTTTAGTGATAAACATCTGGTCAAGTGAACTAGTGGCTAGTAACTTCTTGGTGTAACAAAACAATGGAGATAATTTGAATTCAATGATTTTAGCACGAGAATCTGCATTTCATCATTATAAAATTTGATGCACCATTATTCTGCTCTATAAAACTGAAGGTTGGATATTAACTGCATAATTTCTCTTGTTAAATTATTTTCGCTGTTTTGTTTCTTCTAATTTGTAATCAGCATTCGAATAAACGAAAGTGGTAGGCTTAAAGGGGGAAAGGGGGGGGGGGGAATGGGGACATACCTGCCCGTCCCCTATTCATTGTCTATTAATTGACAAGAGGATGTCGTGGTGTAGTGGTTCATTCCCTTGACTCGCAATCCAACGGCTAAGGTTTCGAATCCAGGCCCGAAACTAACGTCGTTTGACAAGGCATTAATTTGCATTCGCCACTCTCCTTCCAGGTGTAAATGTATGTTAATTTTCAGGATTCAAAGCCCAAACCCCTTTGCTTTAATCCCAAATTCTTAACATGAATCTAAAATTGATTTCGAAATCAGCATTGTAAAGCTTGAAGACCCCCAAACCCCCAAAATAGAAGCTTTCATATTGATGTGAAAAGGATGGGATGGTATCTGTGCATCCTGAATATCATAATGCATATTGACGATTTTTTTTCTACCACAAACGGCTACAATTAGGCCAATTTGAACTAATAGTATATATATTACTGGAAGCGTTTTACCGCCTTTACATACACGTTAATATTTTTCCCGCAGGTTCGTTTTTTCGGAAACACAAGTTTCTAATACCAGGGCGTCCATAATTCCCAAAATAGAAAATAAGATATAGGGTTCGTTATTCCGAAAATGAAATAGGGTTCATCATTGCGAAAACGATACCGGGATTTTTATGTTATTTTTTTAAATCGTGAACCCTTTTTCATTTTTCGGAATTATGAACCTTCGGAGTATCATAAACTAACCTTCCTAATTATGAAATTTCGGATCACGGCTAGTAAACAAATATGAATTCACTATTTCAAAAGAGGTTCATGCCTTCTTAGTTCACTAAAGATCAAAATACAAACTATGGTTTTCACCAATAACCTAGAGTAAATACAGATGTCATCGCTATTTAATCAACTCTTGTTTACCTATTGATTGATATAGATTCAATCCCAAAGCCATCGCGGTGAAAACAATGGTTGGTATTAATTAAAGTAGGCAAATTTAATTTGTCTATTGGCGGGGCTACATGTCGACACACCCTTTTCAGTTTATGGGCCAAATATGTTTAGTAGGGGAATAACTTTGCAGCATTATAATGTTGTACTTCATTCCAGCGAGTTAAGTAACAGCTCAGTGTGCATTTAATACCCTTTTTAATTGAGTTCAATTCGATTTATTCCGAACACACAATACTAAGACAGATGGAAAAAATGCAAACATAAACAGATAAAAGAAAAAAAACATGATTGTACCTGATTATATACAAGAGGGGCCCGACTTATATTGAGTTACGATTGATCCAAATCAATCGCAAGTTCTCT
Source organism: Strongylocentrotus droebachiensis (assembly GCA_035222895.1). Lineage (NCBI taxonomy): Eukaryota > Metazoa > Echinodermata > Echinoidea > Camarodonta > Strongylocentrotidae > Strongylocentrotus > Strongylocentrotus droebachiensis. The sequence goes on from JAVYIG010003335.1 coordinate 24,526, forward strand.
TTAATCAATCGCAAGTTTGCAGTCACCTATCTCTTATGTACATTGATATCAATCGCAAAAAAGTTGTGATCAATCACAACTCTCTATAAGACGAGCCCCAGATAAGTGTAAAAGAAAACATTACCGTTACAATATTACTATGTAAATGGGACAGCTGGCAAGACAAGTATTAACAGAGGTCTGTGTTCCTCTCAACTCCCATCTCCAAATACAGGAATGTCTATAGCCTATATCAATTTTTGATGAAATTGAAGGGGGGGGGGGGAATCGATTTACATAGGTCCGCGTATGGTAATGCAGTTTTGGTTTGATTGTTTTTGTTTAAATGTTTGTTATTTGTGTTTCATTTGGTTGTTTTTCCAAATTGAAAGTCGGTCTAAAGTGTATGCGGACAATTTTATACAGTTTTAAGAAAAACAAATTATATAAATTTAAATAGTGTAAAATAACAAACATTACTGTATAAACAGGGAAATAACTAAGGCAATTGCCCATGAAATCAACAAGAGCCACATCCCACGTATTCCGTTGTCCGGATTTCCAAACATGGCTTCACACTTATCTGCATTTTTATGAAAGTGTAATAACTGCCCCCATCAGGCACTGCGTGAAAGTTGCAAAAGTCTGGATGCCATTTTGTATTAGACTGGTGGTCAGAGAAGATACCTCCTGAAATCCCACTATCAATAGGCATCATCTTGATCTTATTGACGAGAAGGGACATTCACCAGTCTCTTGCAAAAGTGAACCCGTGTTAAATTGTAGGACCGACTTGTGGAGGCTTTGTATAAAAGCAACTGACTAATCTACCCCATTTCCCCCTTCTTTTTCTGCCTTTTTTCCATGAAGGCATTGAATCATTACAAATCAAATTGTTACCATTGGCCTAGGTAGGGATGAGTCAGGTTTTATTCTTCATTTGATCGCGAAAAAATCGATTAAATTTGACACTTTATGAACGCGTTTGTTCCATCAAACAGGCGGAGTGTAAAATGGGACACGACGAGGCCCGTCCTATGTATTTACTATCGCAGGTATATCTCAACACCTTTTCTATTCTGTCACTATCTATCAATCAATCTCTCTCTCTCTCTCTCTCTCTCTCTCTCTCTCTCTCTCTTTTTTTTGCTCTCTCTATCTCTGTCTCTACGTCTGTGTTTGTGTGCGTGTATGTGTGTATGTCTCTCTCCCCCTCCTCTCTATCTCTCCCTCTATTTCTTTCTATCTGTCGCTATATATATGTGTCTGTGTGTGTGTGTTGTCTCGTTCTATCTATCTAGCTCACCATTCTGTCTACATGTTTACATGTATCTCTCTATCCTCCTTCTCCTCCTCTCCTCCTTCTCGGGCACCTCTCACCATGCGTATCCTATTCATACTTGTTATACCTTGCTCTCTCTCTCTCTTTCTCTCTCTCTAATATATATATATATATATTTTGCTCTCTTGTTTTCACTGTCTCTTCTAATTTTTTGTTACTCGGGCCTATCGTATATTATGTTGTTCTGTATCTCGTTTCCTTCTAAGTTTCTCGCATAACTAGTTTTATTCACTCCTTTAAATAGGTCGGCCTTCAACCATGATTTTAACAAACATGTGAATGTTCCATAATAATGTCCGATAACTATCGAATCTCAGAATACCCTTTTTACATTTGAATCCATTGTAAATAACAAAAGCGAAATCAAGTTGATAAATTGATAAATTTACAACTTGTTAAAAGTACGATGACTCGTGGGACTCGTTACACTCAAATTCATAAGTTTCATTTCCGTGTACGCTGTTATCAAAACACAATGTATTTGCATTCGCGCTTCAATGACTTATATTAATTGCCATCATTATTTTAAGTAAGTCTAATAACAATTAGTCATCGAAACTGAAGAACATAACCACAACAAAAGAATTAATAAATGATATTCATGATAGCCATGACATTTCACGCTGTTTTGTCACCATGGCAATTTTCCAAGGCCGCGAGGCTACAAAGCAATTGAAAAATATACTCTCCTTTTACAGAAGCCTCTTTCATCCTCAAACACTTGAAATAACGGATCGCAAACAATCTTAACACGTCTTCAGTTCAGTATACTCCGATGACCAAGTAAAATGCAATCACACCACTTTAATAGCCAACTCCCAACCAAGCGTTGATCGATAAAATCTTTGCCACTTGAACTAATGCCAAATCTTGTTCTGTCCGTTGTAGGACTTGTGTCGCTCTGTTTCGGTGTGACTAAGGCAAAGAATTCCCATTATAATATGAGTGCTCTCCTCGAATACACACTTGTGTTCCATCCATTTAATTCTTAAGATGAATTCATGCTTCCAGTGTCTTAACACTTTGCCTGCATGGGAGGGTTTTCCCTATGGTGAAGGCGTGGGTTTTGAGAAGCGGAGGGGTGAGAGAGTTAGTGGATTCTAAGGACAGATGAACGAAATTGCGGATTCAAGTCACATTTTTGACACCGTTTCCTGAGCATATACAATTTGCTCTGCTTTATCTCTTTCTCTCTCTCTCTTTCTTTCCTATATCCCTATTTTGTCTGTTGCCCTTTCCCCTTTTCTTAAGATCTCCCTCTATCTCTAGCTCTCTCTCCTCATTATTTTATTTATTTTTCTCCGCTCTTCAGTCTGTCCCTCTCCTTTTGTATATCCCCGTCTCTCTTCTCTCTCTCTCTCTCTTTCTCTCTCTCTCTCTCTCTCTCTCCCCCTCTCTCTCTCTTTCTCTGTATAGGTTAACAGACCGAAAGACAGATACATAGGTAGGTATGTATTAAAATAGATAGATAAATAGATAGATGGATAAAAAGATGGATATATAGAATGATAAATACACTATAGACATAATATATCCTCCTTATAAAAGTAACTACACAAAGTTAAAGATAAACTTTAGTTCTGGTTAAAAAAAGAAAATCAATTCTCACATAATCTAACGAAACTTACACTGAATGTTCAAGATAACAAATAAATGTCATGTGCCAAACAATTTTGGAAGAAAATGTGTACTGCCTGAGTAATGAGCATAGAAAGATAAGGAAATCAAGTAGTACTAGCCCTGACACCATTTGTGTTGTCCCATATACATCTTTCTGTGTAGTGTGCTTGTTACTTTACCAAGACTGAGCCAAATTTGTTATGAATTTGATGACTCCAGAACCTTGAAGTACACACCAATACTTACTTGCTACATGATCAACTTTTTCTGATGCATTCCACACCTTTTCTTTCATAATGTAATCGCATGACCAGAACTCAAGTTTATCTTTAAGTCGTCCCATTTATGTCGATATTATGCTCATTGGAGAATTTTGATTTGTTTATTTGTGATTTACATCACAGTGAAGATACTGCTCAGCCATTATCTATATAGATTTTCTTATGTGATGGCAACACATCAAATTTTGTTTGCGCTCGATAAACAACATGATTCTAAGTAACTGAATGCGACTTTGTTATATAGATGTGACATATTTTTATTGCTTAACATTTCATGAAACTGGACCCTGGTAAGACCTTTTAGATATTTATCATTAAATTCGTGTTGAATCGTGGTAGGTACATCTAAATGTCGAATACATAACAAGATCGCAAAGACTCTCTTGAAACCTATTCAGGCGCAGTTTCAATACCGTCTTGCATACCCCAATTAAGATATGTTCGAAATACTTTATTTTCGTGTTCGCACATTTGAATAGGTGACAGACGAGGCTTTTAAGGTAGCCTGAGGTTGATTATTTTGTGAAAGACTATGTAATCATGTTACATATACATTTACTGTCAACAATTGAAATATTTATACCGCTTGTAAAAAAAAAAATCGTACATGTAACTCAAAAATGAAGGTGACTGCTTGAATTATGGCCTTTGTTAAATAATTTTAGATGTAAGCTTTGATATGTCTCATATCAAAGCTTTCTCATTCTCGTTCTCGTTCTCATTATTTTATCTCATCCTCAAGATAACGTTAATCGTGTCGAATCAATTTTGTACATACTTAAAACACAACAGACTTGGTAAGAGAATGAATAATGTAGTTGTTAGCTTATATCTCAATATAGATACCACAACATCAAACTAAACACGTTTTGTGCAACCTTCATTTTTGCTACCATTAATGTTTAATGTGATTATGTGAATAATTTTTTAAAGAACAAATTGGTACACAGTCAACAGTGCTGTATGCACACACATGTCAACATTGAAATCGCATGATAAACCATTATAACCTAGCTAGCGGTTGTAATGTAATCAAAAGTGTACATGAGACGAAACGAAACGAACGCGTTTTAACTTTGGTTTTAACGCCTTGAATACAGCACTAAAGCCAACCCTATAATAATTTGGCACAAAAAACTGTAATCTTGAAGTAGGCCGACCGAAACTGCACATTAAGTGTTGTCATGTTTGATACATGTCACTCTATCATGACACCAATAGAGAGAAGAGTGGCGTTGATATGGGGGTGTATGCGGGGGAGGGGGGGGGGGGTGGGGCTCATGCTTTTCCCCGAAAAAAGAGAAATTAGAGAGGGGTGAAGAGAATGGGACTGGAACGCCGAAGGAGACTTGACCACACCCTTCCCTTATTCGGCGGTCTTATTAATTCGCATTTCACAAACCTGTGACAGATTGATTGATTGATTGATTGATTTTATTTATTTCATTTCATATAACAATTGTTTGAACAATAAAGAATATAGTTGTCAAGGTAAGATCAAAATTATGAAATGAAACAGGAACCTACTGGAAAGCATACCCCCCCCCCCCTCCCCAGGATGCCTTTAAATTCCCTCGGCTCTGGGCCACGCTACGCCATACATAGAGAGTACTAACGTATCAAGTTCTGGAGGTTGCTAATTGATTGGGGGTATTTATGACCTTACTTTGTTCAGAATGATTTCCGACATAAAACACGGTAAATGATTCTAGTAATTGGGATGAAGTATAACGTAGTCCTCAAAGCAAAAATAAACGAGATTCTTGTCATTTTAAACATTTTGCCCCCGCGCGCATCCAACGGATTAAATATGATCGTCGATATTCTTGCGCATTGTTGTACAATTGCTAGTATGTGATTGGGCGCGCACGGCGCTAAAACGTGGATAAAGCAAAAATAATGTGACTACACACACATAAATATGACAAACAGCTGAATTCCCCTTCAACTTTCATGTCCCCATCATTCAATCGATAAGAGCCTGAGAAACTATGTCAAAACAGAAAAGATATTATACAAATAATACACAGCAGTGAGGGCATTAGTAAGAATTATCCACACAAGTCACCTTTGGAACAGTCTCGCACGCCCGAGGAGATAGCCGAGGGTGTTTGGACTGTTTCGAAGGTATCGAGTATGGGGAATTTTACTAATGCCCGAACAAAAAAATGATGTGTTTTATTTGTTTTATAAGATTATGTTTCAATTTGTTTCATAAAATGAAGTTTTATAAAATGATTTTACTAATGACCGGTTATTGCGTGTTAGGCAAAATAAATGCCTGGTCACGTGTACGCTCTCAACCAATCATTTGATTAGGATCTGCTTCATTATCTAATAGCTAATAACTTAAACTAATAACTGTAACTAATAAATGTAACTGATAACTGTAACTAATCAACTCAACAACCATTTGCAAGCAAAACACACTATAGGTGTGTTTACGACATGTCGTGAAACCACAAAATACTGTACAGCAAGAAAGCATTGTGTATGTCGTTTGTACAAATATATTCCTTTACAGTATGCATTCTATTTGATTTCCAAGCATTCATACAAAATATATGTGGTCATGTGTTTGGTTTCATTTTGTGTAATGATTAACTTTCTCTGTCTCTCTATGTCCCTCTGTGTCTTCCTTCTCTCCTCCTCTCTCTCTCTCTCTCTCTCTTCCCCTTTTTCACCTCCCCTCTCACTCTCTTTCTCTCTCTCCCTGTCACCGAACGCTTTCAGCACATCAAGCCCGGCCGTTAAAATGTAAATTTCCCTCTCCAGATATCACATGTTTATGATATGATACCGTCCAGGTGTATCGGCTAACAACTTGACCTCTGGCACCGGGCTCAACTATTCTAGAGTATGTTGAGAGCAAGAAGGGCGTTAGTTCACTTTTTAGGGACAATCATTCCACATTTGTCGTTTGTTTCAATAACTTTTGATTCAGAGTTCTAACAAATATACAAGATGCATAAGAATAAAGAGCAAAGCTTTCTGCATACACTGCATCCATTTTTCTTTCATGACCATTATGGCGTTTAATGCCAGGAATCTAAAAAGGATATGAAGCTTTGAAAACCTTAAATTGGCAACACATTTGGATTTTCTGAATCATTCTTTTCGATCAAAATTAGTAATTTTCTCTATTTTCTGTCACAGTCCGTACACATAGATTTTTCTTAGAGACGTCACATGTTATTAGGACAGTTTTAGAGATTTAAAAAAAAATTATTGTTGCCAACTTGAAGAACAACATGTGATCAATTTAGCCCTTAAAATGGATCCTATCCTAAAAGGGTTAAGGTGGATGAGTCCATCTGGCTCAAAGCAGACCTTTGCTTGAACTTGGGTCAAATTCCCCCAAACATCGGGCTGTGGAAAACGCCCAATTTGAAGGCATTTAAAAGACATGGTAATATATCACAATCGAAACACATACCAATGGAGATGCTATTTCCGTATTCTGTATATGCGTGGGCAAACAATTAAATACCACGCACATATTTTTGGTTAAATTCGTTATATGGCCATAATTAGTAAAGCGTTTATGAATGACAGGCTTGTTTTGAACAATGTAGCTAAAAATACCTCACATGTTTCCTGTTGTTTCTAAAAATACATTGCATTGGTTTGTTTAGTTCAAGGATGATTGTCATCGTTATTGAGGCGTTATCAACATATTTTACTCGTTAACATTCCCGTTAATTAAAACGGTTCTGTTGCCTTTCCATTTTGTCGTTAATTGTAATAAAATTAATATTCTAAAGGATTATCTATCTGATGTTTTAAATATCAAGGTATTAGCAATGCAAATTTTAGAGGAAAATGATAACGGCGGAATTCGACTGGAGTGGGAAATGTGATTATGGGCAATACCGTGCAAGCAATGACTCCCGTAAGAAGAGACCTTTATCTATTTAATTCAACAAGTTTCATTTAAAAAAATGTTATATTAAAAAACAGCAAAACTTTATTCCAACAAACTCTTGAGCTTCGGTGAATCTCAAATGCCTTTGATGTAAATGTAAAACAAATCATTTCAAACTTTAAACCTTAAGTTTTTAATTTTTTGAGGACTATGTTGTCCACTGACTAATTGATTTGTGCCACCTGTCTCCTAAGAGTAGCTGGTCACATTAAGATATTTAAGTTTTGGAATGGAAAATGGGTAGAAAAGATTTATGTCGTAAAGAAAACCTGTTATGAAACATTCACCCTTATCTTATAAACTACATTGCAGAAAGGTAACCTCAGTTCAATCGCTCAGAATGTACTTGTGAGAGCTGTTAATATCTTAATCCTCAAGCATTCGGGTGCATGATTTCAAAACTAACATTACGTGTAGCCATTAGCTTCCCAAAATAGATAATGACACATGTACATGTACATTCAGCCATGTTCAATTCAGCATGAGTGTAAATTTGCAAAATAACTTGTCATAACATCGCAAGCTATTCACGTCGAACCCAGACAAAGGTTCGAATAAATTTGCGGAACAATAGAAGTTGACATTGTACAAGAGCACAAAGACCCTTTCCAGACAAAACAGTATGATTTGAACTAGGTTAAAGGGCGTATAATTCGACAACTACCCCCCCCCCCTCCCTCTGCCCACTCACTCTCTGTCGGTGTTGTTCCTAAAGAGACCTAGGGATCTCGAGGCCACAAGACCGACACTTTGGACCTCGTGAAGAAAAAGTTGAATTTCAACCCAAAACAATAAACTGAAATGCAAGTTGATTTTCATCCAATTAAGAACGCTTATTCAGGACATGACTTTGATGTGTTGTTATTGGTTAAAATGCAACCTTTTAGGCATGGCGACCCATGAGCATGATGAAGAAAATGATCAATGTTATGCCTTTAGCATTAGATCTCGGGTTCGAAACCAAAACAAAACATCACAATGCTGCGAGACCTATCACTGTTCTGTTTTTCTCTTAAAATTAAAACAGTACATGCACAAGCGTGACAAGATCAAGATCATTATTGATTTTATAAAATAATCACAACTGCCTTATCCATATAATCATAAACACACAACAGATTCACCAAAGCGTATATAATTAAAAATATGACTCAGGGGGGAAATGTGAGGTGTTGCTGAACTAAACCTGTTTCGATTTTTATTTTTAGAGGTGGTCTTTTAATAAAACAGCTAGCCAACAATTTGGCAGAAATTCTGTCACATGCATAAAACAAGGTTTTAACATTTCATTAAATTTACCGAAGAATGCTGACATATTAGGTGTATTTGAAGAAATAAATGTTCGGGGGGGGGTCCCTACCCCCACGCTCTTACCACACCCTTTGGCTAGACCCTGATGTTAAGTCGTATTCGTAGAATGGGACGTTGGTTTGGTCCATGTATATACATGTAGATTGATGAGGTATCAGATCCGCACACTTAAAGTTTGGATGCTCAGTGCCAACATGACCAAAGTCCGATCTATAAAAAACGTCATTTTGAGACAATTATTGGACAGTAGAATCTCGGATCGGTGACTTCTTGCTCTTTCAAATGTAAAGTTAGTGTTCCAGATTTCTTGAGGCTGGCCTCCTAATATAAATACTGTTATTTGATTACTTGGCTTTTGTAACCTTCCACTACAATGCGTTTCGTGAGAAAGTCAAGCGGTTTATCCGTATGAAGTGTTTGCGTGAGAAAAATATGAATTGAACAGGTCTATGTAGAGGACAGTTACAGTTAAACAAATAAATTATTCGTACACTTACCAAGTTGTGTAACTTTTAAAGTATGTGAAAAATTGGTTCGTCCCGATGTATGTTTCTTAAGCGTGTGACATGTTAGAGCTTACATCTGGAATTATTCTACAAAGGCTTTAATGTAACCAGTCCACATTTCATTCTTGAGTTTAATACTAAAAACACCAAAAACATCAAATTTAAAAAAAAAAAGTATACATATTTTAGTTGTTGACTGTGAGCATGCATTTGTCAAAATGTTTGTAGTCAAATAAAATTGGGCTAAGTAACGACCCGTGTCTGTGCCCTACTTTAGAAGAACTGGCAAGGTCAACAATTCATTTTGAAATCATGCATGGAAAACATTAATCAGCAATTGAGTGGTCTGACGAAATGGCGCCTGGGCGGAATGTTACACAGGGAGTGTAGAATGTGCATTCATCGTGTGCTGGTGAGGCTGAACATGATGTAGCAGGCCCCATGGAAATTCAGAATATGTCATCATCATCATCATCATTATTCAAGATGTAACATTTTTAACCTATATATATTGCATTATAGGCCTACCTGCATAATGATTAACACATAATTGGGTCACGTTTGTTTTGTTGCATATAAAGGTGATACACACAATGGTATTGAAATATTGGCGTCTATTGCGTAAACTGAGTTATGGAATATTATGAGGGTTGTCGAGACTGCTACATGTATCTTAAAGGCAGGATCCACAAAGGCCATATTTACGTCTGTTTTGCTTTTCCTTGTAATTTCTGGAAATTAATGAATGTTTCTTCTTTTATCACAACTCCCCCCCTCACACACACAAACACACACACGCACACACACACACACAGAGAGACACACACTATCTATCGCTCTCTCTCTCTCTCTCTTCCTTTCCTCCCCTTATTTCAAAATACTGTACATTTTAACGAATGACAAAAAAAGGATACAAAAAAGGTAGGAAATACGTAAAGATAACATGATACGACCCGCCCCGCACCCCATGGCACCAGTAACCCCCCCCCCCCCTCCCCTCACTGCCTAGACCCACATTACGTCACTGGGCAGGCGTGTCGTATCGAGCAACAAATCTCGCCTCTCGGATGTTTCAGCATGGTGTAGATTATACCGTTTTTTCTCACCCGGATTCGAAATCTCAAATAAATCCGCCATGAATTATGGATGACATTTTCATTCATCTGCTCCACCTATTAATGTCGACGGGTCGCTACCCCGGAGAAAATCGGATTGGACTTCCTCATTCGTGTTTTATTAAAGGTGGTGTCAGCTTTTCGCAGAGAGTCGCGGGGTATATGACTTCATTCAAGTGCGGTCTGTCATCTGTGTATTCATGTTGTGCACAGAGAAGACGAAAGATGATCGTCAACGAAACGGAGTTAAGTCTTTTGTCAACTATGTTTGTTGCTACGGCTGGCAGCCAGTGAAATCAAATTCATTTAATCAATAATGGAAAGGCGAGGATTACTTTAAAGACCGTCAATACTACTGGGCCAGAAGGGATTAGACCACACAGCGAGGTCACTGACAGGTGGCTATCTCATTTACTCAGCTCTCAACTAACATAAGGAAAAGAGGATCATGGGGGACCAACAGGCATCGATTGGGGAAGTTTTCTATATAGAGGGAGCAAGTAGCTACAAGTAGGACAGTGGGGCTTTAAACAAACAGAACTTTGTTATTCCTGGCTCATTTTTCCCGATCGAGGTGTCATATGAAAAGGAAGAAAATGAACTTTCGAGAAATGTGATTTTCTCTTTGAAACTCAGATACCGCCTGCCAAATAACTTTTTGGTTTCCTCTCCTAAAATTGCTTTTAATCACTCATGCGTGAAATATGCATCATGTGAGTTGCATCGGATGAAAAAGGAGGATATAAACTGTACAAATATGTGTCATTTATTAATTAAAATTGTGATTAAGTTATAATTCTCGGTTTCATTTTTTCTGGGACGCACTGTATTTATATATGTATCGAAGATCTAATTGTTTTGAGTGTCTAAAATATATAAATTAAAAAATCAATCATTTAATTGATTCTTCAATGTATAGATAAATAAATAAGTGATTAATAACATAGACATATTACATTAGTACATGAAGAAATAAATAAATGAATAAATAAGGGAAGAGGCATGAACAAAAACTTAGAAAGAAGTGATGTAAACAAGAACACAAAATCGAAGGGTACTACGAGATGAAAAAACTCGAGGCTTATTTCTTCGAAAGAATTCGATCATTGTCGAGTTCATTCATGACTTGACACGACCGACATCGTTCTGCTCGATTCCATCAATGAGTCACGCTTGCGATGACGGATGGTGAAACCGAAGATGTAACTCAAGGAAAATGAAGCGAAGATTGTGATCGTTAGACCGTGTGCATGACAGGGGCGCTAAAAAGGCGGTTGCTTCGATTTCCTGCACCTTATTCATGTAATTAAAGGGGAAAAAACATAGAGTTGAGTGCTAGTCGTGCGATGATGAAACTGTGACATGAACTGTAGTGGAGTTATTGGGAGTGGTTGATTAAGTATCTTTATAAGAGTAGACATTTTGAAAAAAGTGAAAAGAAACGGGTTCAATCTTGCCGAAAGTCCCTTATATCGCACGCAAAATTATGTTTATTGGTTGGTCTACACCTATATACGACTTAAAACTTAGATCCAAACTTATCATCTTTTCCAGATTCTAAAAGCTATTTTATTTCCAGGGATCAGTGCCATTGTCTTATACTTCCAAACTGACATAAAAGAGTTAAAATGGATATGTTTCATATGATCCATTACTTAACCTTCTCCTTGATTTCTGACTATAGCATAATGCAACGACAGAAAGCAGGAAAATGAGAGAAGCAATTGGTTAAGTTTTTACAAAATCAGGCAACTACACCGGTACTTCTGCAAGTTGTGTAATCATTTATGTTTATGGAACCTCCAAATTGGCACATCGCTGTTGGCAATATGATATACTGTGGACAGCTACGATATACATGTACTGTGGACAACCCAGCGGCGAGCAGTTTTCACTTGCCACAGTAAAATGACTCCTCTGAGATTCCTGAACATAATAAGCAGCAGAGAATAGGCCTACTAATTCAAAACTTCATAACTGTCAAAGTGTTAATCCGATTTTGTTCAAACGTTCACCAACCTGGGCCCCGTCTTATTTTTTTATTATTTATTTATTAAAGCTTTATTTCAACAGGGTGGTCTCATTTCAAGTCCATTTCTGGATCTTCTCTCCCAGAGAGCCCTGCATTCACATAAAAACATACATACAAAGGTAAAAATGTCGCATATACAACCCTTAAAAGTTGATATCAATCACAACAATGTACATAGGAGATAGGAAACGGCAAACCTGCGATTGATTGGAGGACTTACGATTGATTTAGATCACTTTATAAGACTGGGGCCTTGTTCTCTAATCATCATGATCGATCGAAAGTTGTCAGGAAAGTCGGATTGCCCTTCATTAAAGAAAAAACAGAGCATTATCTTCATGAAGCTCCTAGCTCCGATACTTTGTCATAATTATGTTGAAAGTCATTACAGCTAATTTAAAGTTCTGGTGATGAAATCGCATTCCGAGAATAATTGGTTTAGGTTACTCATGTTAATTTGGGAATTACTTGTTATAAAGTAAATGGGTGGGAGCATTTTGAATACCGTGGTATATTGGTGACGACTCCTGACTCTCATACGAGAGGTTCCGGATTCGATCCTTGCTCACAGCCTCATTGGACAAGGTGTTTTCCCCAACATTGTGCCGCTCGACTAGGGTGTATTCCACAGTGGGGTAATACCAATTGCAGGGACCTCGGTACGAGCGGTATTAATACTGATGTGGCTACCCTGGGTAAATGAGAACAAACTATGTATCATCACGAGTTGCTTATATTAGCAATCAGACAATAAATATAACTAAAACGTGCTTAAAAGATTTAATCCATGTAAGCACAACTTGTATGAAACCACACGATTGGCATGGGTATTGACTACTGACTCTGTGTGCAATTACTCTTTGATCCGGAAAATGAACTTACTATCAGTTTCCCTTTTGATATATCATTCCGTATTCAAGGTTATCTAGAATTGTCACATGGTAGACAAAACAGACTGCATTTAGCAGAGATGCAATTGTATATTGAGACTTGAAAGTCACCTCCGATTTCTGTCTTTCTTGAATTATTTTATTTTATTACTTTCTGTTGATATCACGGTATTGGAATTTGTGATCTTTGTCACCTGCGTAGAAATGATAATGACACTATATTAGAAGGTCTGAAAAGAAATTAGGTCAAACAATGACTCTAGTTCCCATCCTTACTTTCCCCCCCCCCCCGATTACTTTTCCTTTTTCTCAAACATCGGCCCGCCCTCTTCCTATCCTCCTCCCTTCTATTTCTCTCTCTCTCTCTCTCTCTCTCTCTCTCTCTATTTCTCCCTCTCATCTTCTGGCCAACCATAATGTTCTTATGATCAAATCAAAATTAGACTTGTCTTCTGAGCCCCACTCGTCATTGGCGTCATAATACGAAGAAGAGATTCAGTGAAACAGAAATCAAGCAATTTTAAAATAGAGTTTAATGAAAATTGTATACATTCAACACTTTCTAATAATCGCCTCGTAATAAATAGATGAAAATGTTTAGTGTTAATATGTAGACATCTTCAAAGATAATTATGCCGACCACGGTCTATTTGTGAACAATCGGCATGATTGATCATAATGCCCAGGGTCCGTTCAAAGCTCATAATGGGATAACCATGTAACTTTACCTGAACAAATTTCAACTCTCATCCACCCGAATATGCATTAATGCACATCTACCAAGTGAGCTTTATGAAAAGCGCTTTATAAGAACAAACTATTATTATTATTATGTTGCAGCATACTAGGTCCCCGTTCTGAAAATGAAACACGAAAACACGAAAACGGAGTAAAAATTATAATCGAAGGGACATGCAAATGATGACATAAAGTCTGACTAAATATTACAAAGGGTGCTGTAGTCGAGTTGCGAAGCACTTAACTGGGAATTTCCTAAAGTATGTGTTTGAACCGTGGCATGGTACGAGTGTCCTCTCCAAGGCATTTGTCTACTTTTGCCACTCTCCACCCAGGTGTTCAATAGGTAGCGGTAGGAAGGCATCTCTTGAACGCTCTTAGCATCAACGTCAGTAGCTTTGATAGAGCCGACCAAGGTTATTACCCCCAGCACCTGCCAGGTGCCTATTTAAACCTGGGTGGAGAGTGGTAAATGTGATTCAATGTCTTTCCTAAATGAACGTAGTGCAGGGCTGGTATTCGAACCCTCAACCATTGGAGTGAGAGTCGAGTTAATGAACCACTATACCACCACACCTCCATTACAATGCGCATAATTGATACACATCTAGATATCTAGTAATGGAACATGTTAAATCAATCATGTAAATTAGCACTTTCGATGCAGTTTTAGAGACAATCGCGCTGAGACAATGATTGATTTTCTCGTTCTAAAAGACATTCAGAGGAAATGGAAAGGTTGCCTTCAGCATATTGTAAAGCTAATGGTTAAAAGTTAAGTTTCGGTTATACATGTAGCTGAACAACTTGTGCTATCAAAGGTATCTAACATCCAATCTGCAAATGACACAGGTGGAAAGGAAAGGCAGTATTGGATGACATGTCCCAATCGATCTCTTTCGAATTGAAGACATGTTTCATCAGCTCCTCGTTCATGTGTTTCAAATAGAATAGCGACATTTGAGAAACATTGCACAAAACCAACGAGAAGTTGGTCATGTTGAGTATCAAGATCAAAGTATGTTTCCAATGTTGCCATTTGACGTCATTTCGATTCATTTATTTCCCTTTCAATTTGGGAATGTACATATATTTGATGTAATTAGCATATAGCAATCAATAAGATAATAATAATAGAAGAGTTTGTTAGAGGAGAATAATGAATTTGCATTGAAACAATAAAATAAAAACTGGAAAGCTAAGAATCATATATTTATATTTGTCCTGCCTTACGTATTCACTTGTGGTATAGGAGTGATTAACGTTTATACCAAGGATCCAAAAGTTAAATTCACCTTTCACAATTGACATGAATAGATATATTTTTTATAGATATGAATAAATATTTACTTCGATGGTAACATGTTTAAATAAAACGTATGAAGGAAGAAAAAATAAATTATACTCAAGAGTAAGATCTGTTCATATGAATTTTTAAAAAAATCTTCGCCTCTTTCAATACTCTTATTTAAAATGATTTCAGTTATGGTAATAGATTAAGCAACTAACATTTCAGGTCCTTTCTTTGCCTCTCCTCACGGTGTTCTCGTTCGCCACACGTGCTATTTTGGACAAGACAATAGGCACCCGCTTTAATACGGAAATACTCTTTGTGCAACACAATGGCTTTGGTCTTTAAGTAGCTCTAAGAAAACCCACACCGATATAGATTAATCTTGCACTTGAAACAGTTACATGTATTATAACTTTGAAGGAATTAGCTTATCTATCCCATAATACGTACAATGTGGCACAAGAAGAAGATTAAACTTGTTTGTCATATAAAGAGTTAAAAAAGTATATCAGGAAGAATGCATTTCACCTTTTGAATTCAGCGTGGATAAACGTTACCTTTTGATATGACACACATCCTTGGTTGCGTGTTAAAAAAAAGAGAGAAATGGAGAAAATAGAAGAGGAATTTACTCAAGACGAAGATAAGTTTCAGTGAAACATCTTTCCGATCAATGGGGCATGCATAAATGAATGAATAAATCAAAGTTGAAACCCAGCCAAGCTGAACTGCGATGGTCACTCTGCCTATAAATATTCAGGATGGCCCCACTGCAACCTTCGTACAATGTGCACTCATGGTCAATGGCGTAGCCTAACTAAATTCATGGGGCGGGGCGGCCGCAACCGGCATCATGGGGAGGAGGGGCGTCTTACTCGGGATACAAAATACGAATCAACAAAAGATTCGAATAGGGGTAGATAGTAAAAGGGGGTCATCATCCCTTGACGTTTCCTTTCCCCATAACTAAATTAAAACAAAAATAATCAGAAAATCAGCTCTTATAGGGGCTAATTTCTCAATATCCTATCATCTTAACAAAGGAACCATGCTGAGATTATGTTATATGTCGTTTTCATATTCGCATATTTCAACATAATTTTGTCGAGTATCATGATTTTTCCAAATTAAAATTTGCCTCTTGCTGATTTGTGTTAAGTATTTGCTATCGTAGCCTCTCTCTCTCTCTCTCCCAATCTCCCCCTCCCCTCTTTCTCTCTCCCTCTTCCCTCCCCCTCTCTCTCTCTCTGTCTTTGCATTTGATTTGGGGGCTCCCGTCTCCATTCCTCTCCACTCTCTACCCCCCACTGCTCATGGTCATTGCCTCGACCCTGGATGAAACCGATGTCCTCTTAGCACCAATGATAAAGCAAGATGGACTTCTTTGAAATTCATCTTAATAGCAGCTATGTGTACGATGGTGGCGAGCCGGAGTATGCTTCACATTTCTGTAAAACGGAAGCAAAATCTTGCTGGATACGAGGTGAGCTTCAAATTTCTCATCTTACAAATAAATACAAATTCAGGCAGGTATAGACTCGAAGCGGTCTTTATTGCGCGCAGGTACCCTTTTTTCAACACCAAATTTCTATCGCTTTACGTTAAAAAATATATATTTTGCTTCCTTGTTTTTCCGAGGCAATTTATAGGATCATGTGTGAATGAATTACATAACACGTTGCACGTGGGCATCAACTACATGAAGTCGGTACCAACCTCTGGTAAGGGGATGGGGGATGGGGATTGATAAGGGGATGGGAAACAATGATCGCTTCAACCCGGTAAGAAAAAAAAAGGGCGTAAAGTGTAGGCAATGAAAATGTATTAACTCCCTTCTAACTCTGAGCAGACATTTAATTTTGTTATTATTGCCCTTTGTGAACTTGTTTCTAATTCACTGAAAATCAGATCGCAATGAAAAAAAAAATTGCATTTAAAGGCCTTTTTGTCAAGGAAGAGAAAGCACAAATCCATTTTTTCTGAATATTGGAGTGTAACATAATTCGTGAGTATAAAGGAACCTTTACTTTCTTAACTTAATTGTTGTCTGGTTAGAAAGTTAAGCAAGAAAACAAATGTCGTGTGGACAATAATTCTAACCTGAAAATCATTATTGAGGTTGTGGTTTTCAGCAAGTTTGTCAACAACGTAATCAAGAATGATAAATTCGGTTCTGAATTTGGAAAACCGTAAAGTAGAATTGTAGATTCATTACATTCAGCCACAAGATTCAATACTTTCAGTTTTAATTACGCCAATCATTCATGTCTTTCTCTCGGCTTTGGAATGTCAATGTATTTCATTAAAACTTTGACGAAAACTTATTTCCAATTCAACCACAAAACATTCCTTTTGAACCAAAATTATAATACAAATTGCCCTAAATGATTAATTATTTTTCATTATTTTTCCGTGGGCTACTTTGGGGGTTCAACATTCAGGTATTGTATTCCTCGTAATAAAATTCATGACATAGGAGACCTGACATTCAAGGGGGTCATTAATGTTACCCGTGGCCCCCTGGGTATATCAATGCAAAGCAATCCATCTTAAATGCATGTGTGCATAAAATTATCTTTAATTTGATAAGCGGTGCTTTTGTACTGTTTTCCTAATGGATGTGATAAATCAAATAGGACACAGCGACAGAAAAGCAGGAAGAAAGTATACGGAAAGTTAAGGTGATTTGAAGAATTGAAAATAAAATATCTATTTGTTCGCTTTTTTGTAAATACATAGTTCTGATGAAATAACGAATTTAACTGAAATAAAGTAAAAATGTAGTGTGAAAGGTCTTCTCATGGTACCCCAAAAAAAGATAACTGTGTTTTTAATAGTTATTGAAAATCATTCTATTACCTTAATGCAATTAACAATACATTGGCAATCACTCTCGCCTGCACTTTTCAAAATCTTATCTTCTTGTTATAATGCTATTTTAAAAGCGATTGTAAATAGTTTGGGGATATTTGTTCCGTGACACGATCAAATTAAATTCATATTCTAGGCCAACGGAAGTCGTTATTGTTGGTGTTGTTGTTGTTGTAAATTCATGGGGGAATTTTCGTATTTTGTTCAATGAATGACAAAGCATGTAACCTAATTAATTTAGTTTATTTGTTCAATGACTATTTTCCTGTAACCCTGCCTAAAGTAAACTGGCTTTTGTTATGATAGGTCTATGTCAACAAATTTCTTCATGGGAACTTAACTTTGATATACAATCTGAGCAATAAATGTTAAAACAAATTCACTTGAAGTCATCGTCATCGGATATATTTCTGATTTTGTCAGGGATTTTTCGATTTAAACCAGCGTAATTACGCCATGGAAATGAGTAATAAGAGGGCATGTTTAACAAATATACAATAAGTTGGAAAGTCGTTTCATGATAGCTTACCCTACCTGTAGCAGCACAACTGTCTCTGGACTCTTACACCGGGACGACTACAAGGCAATTACCATCATAAAACTACTCATAGGACCATTACCTAACTTCACTAGGACGATCACCCTACGAACTCTTCCTCTGGCTAACTATTCCTGGGTCTATTATCTCAGACAACTAATCCCGACCTATCCATTTAGAAAGTTACATACCCCACTTAGCCTCGGACAATCCGTCCATTCAGTCGCGTCTGTGCCTTCTATAGCTTGTTATCTGGACTACTACTTTGGTTAATTACTCGAATATAACCGACTCAGGATAACTTAAACTCCGAGCAACTACCCTAGGACGACTACCCTCTTTGGACAAGCAGCCCTACCACAAATAGCCCCCAAGCCAATTCCCTCAGACAATAGGAGTCCAGGACAGAAAGTAGAGAAAAACAAAACTCTCCTTCGAAAGTTACCCCAATTAGCCTCAGATGATATGCCTACTCAGTATATAGCATATGCTTTGTACGTCTTATGACTTCATATTAAAGGGATTGGGTATCGTTGCTTCAGATTCTAAACAAAATCCTGAATTTAGCTCATGCTGCAATCATAATTATAAACCTTTCGGTATTAAAGTCAGGAATCCCATGCCTTTTACAAGCCGATCGCCTGTCTGATTATCAAGATATCTATGATTGGAATTCAAAATTTCAAAAAACGTTTTCCCAACGGAATCTAACAGTCAACAGAGGAAAATGAGTATGGTAAAATCGGTCACTGAAAGATATTTTACTTTTTTGAGGCACTTCGTGATCATTTTGAAACGCAATTTATTAGGGCTTTAATATTACACCATATCACAGACAAAACACGTAGGACCATGCATCTCAAATTTGTAAAACTGGAAACCTCGTAACCAATGCCTTTAAAACTTCGAGTTGAGAGGGTGCGAAATCCCACTCTCTTCTTCTTCGCGATGGGTCTTGCTTGGAAGGGAGTGAGATCTCGAATTCTTGGGAGGTGATCGTCCTGCGAGGGTCATTAAAATCTTCTTGGACTCCCTTTCGATGAGGATTCCAGACCCCAAGCTGTTGCGCTTGAACGTGAACTATTTCTAGACAGTGTACAAGTAGTGATCTACTTTAGGTTTGCTGAATATATATAATCCATCGTTGTCCACGATCTACGGCTAGTAATTTTCTTGAAACAAACTATAAATACGTGCGGGTGTCCTACACATGTTAGAATAATTATGTATGAACAGTAGTGGTCCTAGATACATGTACCATTTGAAATTAGTCGTATCCGATTTCAGTCAAAGACAGATCTAGGATCGCTGGGGTAGTCATGATTTTTGAAAAACATGAACACACTGGTGAAAGTCCACGATTTCTGTATAGATCTGTTCCAAAAGGAGGGGGTGGATATAATGGACCTTTGGTTATTTCTATCAGTATGATTACTAAAAAAGTTTACAAACAATATATATGTGAGGAGCTTTGTAATCATGATAGTAATTAAACAGCAACTCCAGACTATGTGGAACAAACGTTACCTAATAAATTGTAGTATACCTTTTCACTTTATTAGGTTAATGGATCTATCTTTTACGAAATTAAACATCAAGAAAAAGCATGCTCGAAACGTTCCTTTTTACAGATGATACTGGGTAAAGTTTGAAATACAACACAATCGCATTAGATTATCCAGGAGATGTACAACGACCATGTTAACATGCGAGCAGTATCTCCTAAAAGTTGTCAAAATGGCGCCGCAAGAGCTAAAGTGGGCGTGGTGGGTAAGCCACACCCCTTTGGAATCTTACCCCTGACGACATTTACCCCTACATTAGAATGGACATTATTATCATAATTTATCTCTCCGTTTGGAACGATGCAACAGCAACAATACAAACCATATGTTGTGTATGTTTCCTAGCGTCAAGTACAAGATGTATATTCCTATCTGGCCACTTCACTGTTCGACTGGAGATGCACTGTTATCAATTTGCGGGGAAACTACTCCTCAGGGATGGCAGTTAAAGGTCACCTATCTGATGGAGTGACCCTTGACCGCCTTCTTTCGGATCGAGTCTTATAAGACCCCATTCCCATCAAACAGCAATCAGCTTAAAGGATAAGTGCTCTTGCCCTAACCTAATATACATGAACTTGAGAGTGGGAATCGATGTTTTTACCTGCATGAAAAGAAAAATAAGGAGATTCACGTTCAATGGAAGCACCTCTTTGGCATTTATTAAAAATCATTATCATGAGCATATACGCAATAATATGTTTTAAAGACTACCATAATTATATGCCGAGATGGGTGAACTATAAGTGCACTGTCCATTTTTAACTTCATTTCCTCAACTTATTTCTTTTATAACGTACTTGTGTACACAATTGATACATTAAAGTACATTTTTTAATCTTTGTTTATTTTTCCCCATAAATATTTTAAAGTTATATTACATTATCTTAGGAGTTACACAGTACATAAATATATATAGATAGTGGTATAGCGTTCTCCTAAATTGGGATTTTTTTCTGGTTGCATTTGCATGACGACAAAAAAGTATTGTATTCCAGTAAAGTAATTCAGGTTGTATTGTTGATGTCTGTTGATGCCAACATTAGCGTAGAGATTTAGAGTGAGAAAGCAAATAAGAGAACAAATCGGAGTGCATCGTAAGAGTGAGAGAAAAAGAGAGAAGGTACATGAGACAGAGAGAAAGGGAGTGAGATGGGAGAGGCAGGTAGAGAAGTAAAATGGAAGGAAAGGCAAATAATTGTGAAAGGGAATATAAAATGAGCAGCGTTCGTCGAGCAAAGATTTTTAAATCGGATTGAAATCGAGCCAATCTCACCACACTCCTAATCATCATTCACTATTCCCAGGTTGATGTAGAAATGCACTTAAGAGCAAGTTATTTCGGGTCATTCCCATATGCCTAAACCCAAAGTACATGCACTTTGATATTCTTAATTCCAAGACCTTCAATCTTTAGAGAGAAAAAGGAGTACTGGTAAAAATGAAAATAATCATGAGCTTTATTTTGTTTGTGCATGTCCCTTTTGAAAGAAGATGATAGCGTTAAAGGTAAAGACCAGTATTGGCAACACCCCAATTTCAAAAAATGAAATGGAAGCTCTCATTACCAATCATGTGAAAGAATATGTTTTGACTAATACATGATGATAAAAAATTTGCCGGGAAACCGCCTACTAATTCATATATTTGGTAAATTTATTTCTCTCATGGTCTGGTGAGAGAGATAGGGTAGTCCCATATACATCTTTCTGTGTATAGTGCTTGTAACTTTACGAAGAATGGGCCAAATTTCTTATCATTTTGATGATTCCAGAACCTTGCAGATGCTAGATGCTAGATGATCAACCTTTTCTGATCGATTCCACAACGTTTCTTTCACAATGCAATCGCATGACCATTACTGGTCTTTACCTTTAAGGTTTGAAGTAAGATGGGCGTTAACTTAATCGGTTAACACATTTTATCCTCTGGAAAGATCATCGCTCTTCGAATGCCACCTTATTGTGAATACGAACAGAAATAGCTTTGGCCTTGCAGATCTTCTTGCCATATTATGTTTAGTATCATATATATACATTTCTGACTTCAGTGCGTTTCATT
This sequence comes from Strongylocentrotus droebachiensis, assembly GCA_035222895.1. Taxonomy (NCBI): domain Eukaryota; kingdom Metazoa; phylum Echinodermata; class Echinoidea; order Camarodonta; family Strongylocentrotidae; genus Strongylocentrotus; species Strongylocentrotus droebachiensis. The sequence continues at coordinate 46,594 of JAVYIG010003335.1, forward strand.
TTCAGCGTGTTTCATTTCATAGCGATCGTTACAAACCTTCACAGTATGGTGCTTCGATGACTGCCAGGTGGCAATAGCTCCCGGCTTTACTTCGTCAAAAGTGTAAGGTAAAAATTAAAGGTCGTTTAGCGTTTGAAGTTAGGTTTAGGGTTAGGGATAAGAATAGTGTTGTGTCAAGGGTTGGTATAAGGAATTCGGTTGGTGTAGACAACTTGAGGGGAATCCATTGTCGCGGAAGCATGTATCATATACATATACTACATAAACCAAACCTTTTCCGGGTTGCTTTCAGTATGTTCAGACTTCTATTTTAATAACAAGGTACTCGCATGACCAGAGATTAACCTTTTCTTGAGAACTCTCTGCAGCTGTAGCGGAATGAGTGCTCTTCGATAAACTTATTTGCGCAAGTCATTTTGCCTTGTTCTGAGTCATGGAAGCATGGCTTGTGAATGGTAAAAACAAATATATAATCTATAATCATGAAACTATGAGGTGTTGCTTCTGCTTCTATGGTGTTGAATCGAATTTGTTGGATTTGTGTTTGACACTCTGACGCAACCGTATACTGCTAGAAATAAATTAAAGCAAGACGTTAAAATGCACCTTTAAAAATAATCTGGTGCCAATTACAATGCATATATGGTCATGATGTTGAGAATCGCGGGAAAGAACGACATCACTCAATCGATGCTCTGCCTCCCCCTCCCCCACCCCCTTCGATTCCCCCTCCCTCTCTCTCTTTCTCTTTAAAGATATATATATATATATATTTAAATATCCCTTCTCCCCCTTTTCTCTCCAATTCTCTTTCTCACACACGCAATCACAAACACACACTCACTCGATCTTAATCTGACAACCCTTATCTTCTTCTATTTGCATATTATTTGTCGGGATTTATTGAGCATCCGCTATGTCAGAACTTGTCCTCTATCTCTCTGGCTATAATTATTTATTTCTTAATTCTTCTTTGCAACCCAAAGTAGTTTAACTGTCCTAATAGATAAATGCATTTATATGCGCCATTATCGCACTAGGTACATAATTATGAAACAAAGAAAGATACCCATAAAATTAAATTACGGCTTTTAATTTTGGAAGAAATAGGGTTCCGTTCTTGACCTATAATCACTTAAAAAGAATGCTGAACCATATATCTTGCTTTTCATTTAGGCGCCGACGGAGAGATATATGCTTGGCCCGTGATTTTTCTTCAACTTCAAGGCGACATGCTAAGCTGCAGAGGTGTGAAACCCTTTCTCAGAAGTAGTAATGGCTCAATTAACTTGAAGTCATTTGCGATGGCTATTAATTACAATTCCTCGTGATGGACGCAATCAGGGCATTCAGGGAGCAGTTGGGATTAAAGCGTAGGTCGAGTTCTGAGTGTTGAGCTATGGTGGTGGTGGTGGTGGTGGTGATGGTGGTGGTGGTGGTGGTGGCGGTGGTTATTATTTTAACCTTACATCTAATCTAAGAAAGCATTTAAGGTTGAAAAAAGGTTTGCCGGTGTTTGAGGGCTTTTATCCGTATTGGTTATCCCTATGAAAAAGACTTCCTTGGTAGAAATGTTTCATGTCGGAGTTGCACTTGAAATACCTCCACATATTCCAATTACGAATGTCAGTAGTAAACACTATAAGACCAAAGCACATTATTGATATAGCTTGTAATTGTAATCCCATGTATCCACATTTATGGGGTGTGCCTTACATTTTTTTAAATTCGCAGCAATACAGAAGAATGAAGAAGAGTTCCTTGGTAGCAATGTTTCATGACCGAGTTGCACTTGAAATACCTCCACATATTCCAATTACGAATGTCAACAGTGAACAACAATGGACCGAATCTTGATATAGCTTTTATTTGCAATTCCATGTTGCTACATGTATGTTCAGTCCTTTACATTGTTAAAGATTCGCAGTAGGACAATAGTTAGTTTTCATATCATGCTGATGATGCCCAACCCAATACGATGCTTCTATTTACCCAGTTGTTATGTTAAACGCGATGTGAGTGTTGTTGTAATATTTGCACTTAGAATACCCCTTTAAACTCCTCTGCTCTCCTCTACAATCGATTCAACTACATGTTTGTTTTCTTCAAAGAGACATGGCATGACCATAATACTCAACCTACAAATACGGTTGAGAAATGGTCATGAAAAAACATATCTGGAAGCCACCGGAAACGGTTGATTATCTAGTACTTGAAAACAGATCTGCACTCAGAAATGGGTATATGGGACCAAAGGTAGACGCATGTGACACGAAAGATCAGTCCGAATTCGGTTATTCCTCGTGGTATTTCGAATAAGGGGACATTTTAAAGATCAGTCCTTTCCAAGGGACATGTATACCCCGATACCCTTTCAAACTGGTACACAAACATAAGAGGGATCACAAATTAATGTTCATCTTTACCAAAACTCAACCATCTCTTTAACGGTCTCTGTAGATTCGATTAACTACCGAGACTCCATATATTTCTAATAAGGGGACGTTTTAAAGACCAGTCCTTTCCAAGGATCATGTTTACCCCGATACTCTTTCAAACTGGTATACAAACATGAGAGAGAACACAAATTATTGATCATCTTTACCAAAACTCAACCATCCCTTTAATGGTCTCTGTCGATTCCATTAACCATCGAGACTCCAGTGGTGTCAAAACGGGACCCAGTTTCAGAACGACCTCCTCGACCTTGGTCTCATCTAAATGATTGCGGAGGATGGTTTGATCACTCCTGAATAAAATCCAAAGACGGTTATAATTATTCAATATCATCCATGCCCTCATACCGAATACTTTGATTCTATTTAAGAAAATAAGGGACGATACGTTTCTACTTCATGCAAAAGGGAAAAAGAGAGATTGGAAAAAAGGGGGGGGGGGGTGTAACAATGTAATTTATTCGGGGAATCAGGAATCAGACGCACGTAGCGATCAATGATTGTCTAAATGAGGTTTAGGGATGGAAAACACAGATAGAACAATAAGGGTGTCACTATTAATAGTGAAATAAGAAAAGGAAATACGAAAATCAAGAACAAAACAGGAAACAAGAGATGAAAATCATTAGATGCACCGCGATTTATATAAAGAAACAAGTCAATGAAAGTTTGAGCAAAAAATTATGAAAAAAAAGAAAATTATGATATAAATTGGCAACTCGTTCACATTCCACATTGCTCGGCGAAAATCATCAACAAAAACTTACGAGCTTCCCTCCTAAACCTTAAAATTCTATATGTTCCCTTAATTTCAATTATACATCCACTCTGATTACAATTAATCCCCTATTTGAAACAAATCTATTCCGTCATCAATAACTAAGAAAAAACAAGTTTATGACATTCTCTGCACAGGGCAAATAGGAGGGGAGCTCGCAAGATACGTCACAGGGTTGCCAATTTGTGTATGATTGATTGCACCTAGCTCAACAATTCATATCTTCACTATTCCTAAACTCCCATTTGCACATAACATATGTAGTGTCCTGTGTTCAAATAAGCACATGGCGTCGGACCTACTTACACGGATTTCTATGCTTTCTATGCTCATTACTCAGCCACTAACCATTTTATCCACCAAAATTGTCATTTATTTGTAATCTTGAACATTCAGGGTAAGTTTCGTTTGATTCGGTGAACATTTATTTTCTATATTTACCGGAACTCAATTGTATCTTTAAATCCTCTCGTGGCACGAAATAACAAAGACATCGAATGTATATTTGTTCTAAGTTATGACTTTGGATTACAATCAGTAAATCGGCAATGCGTCATGATCCATCAATAAGCCGTTAAGTGACACAGTCATTAGCACAATACAGGTACATGTGAATGCCTGGATGAAATTCCCATGTATGGCATTGATTGATGTACCTACTAGTCAGAATTCCTTCCTCCTAGACAAATTAATTCCGCAATGTGAGTGTAAGGATCATGTCTAACATGTCTAATGGAATAATGAAATATAAATTTCCCTCTCGAGACAATACCACACGGAGGTAGCGGAGGGTAGGATGAATATATGATCGCATGGAGGGAAAAGAAATGTTCAAGACATCTCTCTCCATCAATATGTTTTATTATAAGTTTAATTGAAGGTGTGGCACTGGAAAATATTTGTCGAAAAAGAAAGGTCTTGTAGTACCTTACAAGGAAATTTCGACGGAATACTGACGGTTTCGCTTTAAAAAAAAGTATATTGATTATTCAAAGTTTAGAAAATTAAGGTTGTTGATTTCTTTGTGTTCATAACGCCCTATTACTGCATCACTTTTGCATTTTACAAATGTTTTCTCATTATAAATCCCTGGCAATAGTAGTATTAAGAATAATTTTATATTGCCCCTCCTCCCCCTCCCATTCTATCAAATGCCTGAATTGTAGAATGACCTGTAAATATGGCGAAACTTACCTTGTTTATATTGTCACCCCAAATGTTTTGAAAGTCTGAGCACCAGATGTGGATATCCATGGTACTTGGACGTGGGTTGGGCTGAATCATCCCCCCAGAGGACGGGGGAGGATGACCCCCTAATCGCGATCTCTGGCCCTCCTTGAAGTCAAAGAGCAAAAGGGAAAACCATCTCCGAAATTGGGAACGAAATTAGACACCCTCCCACCCTTGGGAATCAAAGTCTAGTTCATTTCATAGTTTAAGGTCACAATGTCAAATATGCATATATGGAATCTGCTGTTAAAGGGATATATATTACAAGTTCAGTAAAATACACAATATTTAGTGGTCAACTTTCATTTCTTTGAACACGAATTGAGCAGCTTATTACCAATTGACAAGGCATGCTCTAAAACGCTTGTTCGCGTGTGTGCGCGTATATGTGTATGTCGGCGATCGGGTGCGTGTGGGTTAGTTGTGTCTGTGTTTGTGCGTTTTCTTTAATTTTCTTTACTTCTACCACTATTGTAAAGATACCTCTGATCATTTTTATTATTATAATGGAAGTATTATTAAAGAGGCTTTGAATTAACGAAAACTTGAATGTATTTTTTCATTTTAATTAATGTGCTTCTTGTTGAATGTGTGTATGACATAATTTATATGAAGGACATTGACAGATGCTTGTGGTACATGTATGTGTGCTATGGCCTATGGGTAAAATATTCTGACAAGACCATTGGAAGACAATCCTGTATAATTGCCATTTATTATGGCGTAGAATCGATATTCTTTGATTTTTTAGAGCCTTTTCCAGAGCCTGCAGAGGATACAATTGAGGCGCTGTCCCTTAGTCTTAGGACACTTAGGACAACTAAAGAATTCTAGAGGTGTGTTTTCACTTTTATGATTTTTGTTGTTTTGTTAATAAGAAGTAAAGTGAGGTATTATCTCTCAGAGCAGGTAGATTGTTCCATATGCATTGGACAATACCACGGGTTTAAAGGATTTGTAGCCAGTCTGGTTTCAGGATTTAGAGGGTAGCGCCATGGCCGATGGGGTACCATCATGCCTGTGGGTGAGACCAAGGAGGATATCTGGTATCTCTTTGGTGAGACAAGATCATTAGTGTTCCAATAGAGAGAGATAAATGTAGTGTATGACAGGGCAGTAGTATTCCACGATCCTGTTCTTTATCAAAGGAATAGCAGGGCTCCCTGGTAAGGCAAGATCCAAAGGCTCTGAATAAGATTACCTTTCCTTTTAAAAGAAAACATAAATACGTCAATAAATAAATAAATGAAAGAATGAAGACAAAAACTGGCATGGCATGTGAATCTGGTGAATGGGGGGGGGGGGATTTCTCCCTGTTACACCTTTTGCTACGTCGCTGTAGGCAACTGAACTTCAAAGAAGGTATCCATTTCCCCTCTGACTGCTGGCAGTAACAAGTTGTTTACAACTGACAAGGAAGTGTCTTAAGGAAGCTAGGGAAGTACCCTAAGATTACACAAATCTCAACCTTGAACCAACTATGATCCTTTTATGTGGACGGATTACAACAGGCTGAAAGAATATGAGGCATCAAAAAGCGTTACACTTCATGCTTGAAGCGCACTAGGATTATCTCTATATAATTTTAAGCAATATGGTATTAAACGATCTATACCCTATGTTTAGTTGTGAAGTAGCATGTTGATTATTTTCCCGATAGTAGCCTTGAATGGCATACAAGTACTTCTTTTTTTCTTCTTTTGAGGCTATGTTCTCACAATTTAATTGGAAGATAATTAGGCTCAAAGAAGCCGACGCAAAGGATTTCACGAACATTAAAGGATGGTGACTGTATGTAAAGTCTTCAAAATAACTTTCGCATTAATGCCTTGCGTCAGGAACCGTCACATTGTATTACTCGTTATGATAAACACTCTGAGGATGTCCTGGAGTACGGTTTTACGTACAGCAAGGTTTGTACGAGACATGCTCATGTAAAAATAATTATTCAGCAGTCGATTTCCCGTACACTAACAAAATTAATGTTTAACTTCAATCCTGGACCAAACGCTCTCCCTAATTCAAACCCTAAGCTGTGACCTAACCGTTATCTTAATTCTAAACCTAACCCAAACGATAACCCTTAGCTTAACCATTAGCCTAACCCTAATACTGACCCTAATTCTAACCCTAACCCTAACACTAACCCTTACCCTAACCATTACTCAACCCTAAGAACCTGCTGCAACCTTATAACACCCTAAAACAGGATATATGACCTTAAAAGACTAGCTCTATCAAGAAGTTAGAACTCCTCGATTTCGATTCTTAGGGCGACTGGCCTCTAAACATGCTAACAGCTTTGTTTTGAAGCTGTGTGTGTTGTCACAAATCCACGTTCGAGACCTTGTTCCCGTTCTTTGTAACTGCTTCCTGACAAGTTTCACAACTTCCACAAGGGACTAAGATTTATTACTCTGGGTCATTGATTGCTAATATTATCCCGTTTTTATATGCGGAATAAGGTGATATCGGTCTTGAACCTTCTTCTGAGTCATATTAAAGGGGAGATTGGGATCTGGCTAAAATGATCAAGTTACTTTTAACCTACTCTTTGATTGTATGTCAGCCTTATTGGTAACCTTTGTTTTCAAATTCACAGTAATTGGAGTAGTGGTCGTTATATTACCTGACTGCTAAGAAAGCATAAAAGCTTGTTAGTAAGCACCAGAGGACCGACGGTTTTAGGTCCTCTCCGGGAGACCTGGTAATGAGGATTAATGCCTTACCTAATGGCACTAACGCATCGCCTTGGTGTCGAACTAGGGTCGCCGGATTACGAGACCACTGCTCTACCAACTGAGCTATCGCGCCTCCTTCCACAATAAACCAGACAAGTTTGTTAATGTATTAGAAAATATATTGCATTTAGCTTATCCTCAGTCAACTACTATCATAATGTTAAACATCTACTTTTCTAAACAGTTAGCCCAGTACGTAGAGGAAACGGATAAGAATAAAGACAAACCAAACGTGTGTGAAAGAGTCAAGGTCAAAGGACAAGAGGAGATATAATTCGTTTGAAATATGATAGCAGCTTTAGAATAACATCAATGTGAACGCAAGTTATGAATGGCAAAATTCAACGATTAATTTTCAACTGATAGTTTGGATAATACTTTAAATTTATAATAATATGTTATAGAAATATTAAGTTTCGTTATTATATGTACATATGTAAAAAAATAAAATAAATAAATAACAAAAATAACATTTTGACATGTTATCATTGTATGTATATATTTTGTATTGTACCTTACGTTTATATGTTCTTTGTTATTTTAATTGGAAAAATGCAGAAATCAAATCAAATCAAATCAAATCAAATCAAATCACGTCACTGTGTCTTCTTCACTACTATAAATGCGCATATCAATGAACATTTATTTATTATAAGGGTATTGAAGGACGTTTGTCTGGACCACAGTGTATAATTCATAAGCCTTCTGAGGTAGTTAGGGTTTCATATAATCGGGCATATAATAATTGCCTTGTTTAAAGTGTGTTCTTACATTGAGCAACATGTATTAAACGATTAAGATTCAAGGGAAGGTCGACCCTGGCATCAAATTGATTTGCATATTAAAATGCAGACAATTCAATTGACCTGGTCAGTGAAAGATCCAGTTAAATCCTATGGAAATTAAGAAAGTTATTTTCATATCGAAATCGCTCGCGAATTGGCAAGTTTGGCAACTCTATCAACTATGAGTTCCCTTGCGAGCACCTCGTTATTCGTGGTATGGCAAATTTCCAAAGATAGAGGGTTTTTTTTAATAAAGATACATATCTATCGTAACTTGATAGCGCTTTCAATCGCAACTCTGTACCAAAGAATGGTAAGTTTGCGATTGGTTGTAGGCCTTGCGATCAATAGCAGATTAATTGCAATTCTTTATTGGACGAAGCATAGCCTTCAACCATTCGCAGCATTGTAAAACCCAATCCGCGTAGGATACCTTGTTGTCGCATCACAATAGGGCCTGTATTTATATCACTTAATTTGTTCGTGTTGGGGTGACTCCCTTTAAAGGCATTGTTTAACAATGCAAAATCTGAGAAGCATGGCCTTACGTGTTTAATATCAGCGTCTATGGTGTTGTAGTATATTGAAGCCCTACACAAATTGCGCTTCCAAATGATCAAAAAGTAAAAATCTTTGAGTGACCGGTTTTACCAAACTCATTTTCCCCATTAAACTGTAGTACTATAACAAACGTTGGGAAAACGGTGTTTGAAATTTCGAATTCCAATCATAAATATCTTGACAATCAGACGAGCGATTGGCTCCTAAACGTAATGGGATTCCTGACCGACGTAAAGATTTATAATTATGATTGCAGCATGAGCTAAATCCAGGATTTTGTTTAGAATCTGAGACAAAGATACACAATCCCTTTAAAGAACGCCAACCCCAAAACAGGATGGGGAAAGTCACCAGAGTGTGGGCCAGCTAGATGTCAATAATGAGAATAACATACTTGATGCTCTACCACATGGACTAACCAGTTGCTAAAAAAAATGTTTCAAGGATGAATGCTCGTTTTAATTGTCGTTAAACATTGATCTTGATCGGTACGTGATCAAAACGTGTAAATGGTGGAAAGGATAGGTCATGATATGCTTTCGATTCCTAAAAAACGCTTTCATTGTTCAGTGTCGTCTGCTCATTCTCAGTTGTAAATGTTCTACAAAATGTGTGGATATTTTCTTCTTTCACATCACAAATTGATCTCAGTCTCAGCCTCAGCCACCCCCCCCCCCCCCCCGCACCCCCCATCTTCCCATCTTCCCTATCCATCTCTCCCTCTCTTTTCACGTTCACTCTTTATTTCTCCCTCTCTCTCTCTCTCTCTCTCTCTTCTTCTTCTTCTGTGTCAATCTCTCACCATCTTTTCGCCTTTACCCCCTGTTCTCCCTCTCCCCCTCTCTCTCTCTCTCTATTCCTCTCTCAAAGTTTCTCTTCCCCTCCCCTACCCTACAAACCCCTTCTCTCTCTCTCTCTCTCTCTCTCTCTCTCTCTCTCTCTCTCTCGGTCGACTCTCTCTATCTAAATATATCTTTGTCTACATCCCTATCTCTATAGTCCCCTATCTCTCTCTTCCCACATCTTTGTTCTCTCTAACTCTTTAAACTGTACTTGAACTGTCATTGATATCCAATGTTAAATTGATGTTGATATGACTGAAAACAATGAGCACTGAACTTGATGTGAGGTGTACTTTAATACGCGCCCAAAGCAAAACTTTGTAAACGGTTTGTAAACCCTCTCTTCCTCTTCTATCACTGACATGATCGAGCATGCAACCCCCCCCCCCCCCCCCCCTCCCCAACCCAGGGGTCGGAGGGACCGCATTTGTGACTTGTGTTCCCAAAATCTCCAGTAAAGGGGAAGTTTTCGCGCGACAAAGTCCGGCATGAGAATTGTATTTAAAAAAAGGGGGCTATAAAATATCTTGAATATCAAAAGGTGTACATTGAACTGTGTTCCGGATTTAGGGGGTCTCAAAGGCAGGAAAACCCCGCGAAAGGGGGGTTCAGAAATGTTGGCAGTCCTCAGATAGGGGTGCTTTCAGAGGGAGGGAACACGCATACGCGTACCCTAATTAACACTGAGTGGGGGAGGGGCATGCACACTGTATCTATGTGTGTGGCCTACAAAATGCGTCGAGGCTACTGAACCTTTAAAACCAGGAATAATTTCGCTGACACTGTCATGCTATTTCCAGTTCTATGCTCGAAGAATAAACTTGATCTTGAACTTGGGCAAAGGAAAAGGGATAATGTGGGTCCCCAAGGCGAGCATGCGAGTCACATCGACCATTCAAGCCTGCCGTCACGGGCCCGATACCGGGAATCAACGAACGTTGCCTTCCCCGCCAGCCAGGCTCGCCAGTGTATACCTATGGTAGTTTGTTGGGCATATGCGAAAACGATCAGGGAACTTTGAGGCGAGTAAGTGATGACATTCCGTGTTAGTCACTGAGCTATATTTGTCCCCTGACTTTGATTCCATTATTCATAGTTGGCGGCGGCGATATCCAGGGGCACAAGTAACCCCCCACCCCCAAGCACAAAAAACACTCGCACACCCACACACTCAAATACGCGCACACGCACACGCGTACACATAAACAAATTAAATATTTAAAAAAATGCTTTAACTTCCAGGTACTGATATCAAATATTACCATAGCGAACATGAATAAATGTATATTGGAGTTACAATCCATAATCCTATTCCCTAAAGGGCAGGTAGGAAAGGTTAAACGCAATAATTTAGTGAAATTGATGTTGAGGGGTGTCGCCCTTACTCTGTCTGTCAGCAAGTCTGGATGTTTGAAGTGTTTAGCATAATTAATAACTCTTTGATCGACGTGAAGGTTACAAATATAAAACCTTAATCGGGATGGGGTATTTTGCCTCCCCCACGCAAGAAAACATATGGCAAAACAAATCAAAACAAAAAAGAACGATATCGTTGCAAGTTTTGTTATGACAAATCAGAGAGTTTTGTCTTCAAATCATTGGTATACAAATATGGTAATTTGATGTTTGGAGATCTATAAGGAGTTTCATAATTAGGACTGATTTTTATAAATTAAGGTGATTATCTAGTTTTATATATCATATGTTGAATTCAGCTGCTTTGCACTAGTATGACACTGTTGTCACGGTTTATTATGTGGGTAAGGATAGTTATTGTTGATATCAATTTGACTATTCGGTTGCTGGACTTTCTCATGCCTGAAAGTCCAGAGATAATAGGCCTATAATAAAATTAAAAAACATATACCATACATCGCGGAAGTGATTACGCCCTTTAATTATATGTATTTGGTTGGTGTAACTGCGTATTAAGCAAAAAACCTGATTAAATTCCCCAATAAAAATTAAAAATAACAAAAAACACGAGAAATATCTATATAAACGTGCGTGTGAGTTTGTGGGAGGCAATACAAAACGTTCATCCGTCTGTTAAAACAGCCGAATTTAGGACGCATATCGACCGATGCCCCATCCCTACTCCCCTCCCCCTGATACCAAATACGAAGTGACTTGTTTTCTGATTACCACACATCCACAAATTGTGCCCTTTCAAATTTAATGACCACAAATCACTTTGACAATGCGATACCTTTATCGTGATTTGGAGAAAAAAGGGGACCCATCATTTTCATGTGTTCTCACAACAAAATCTATGTATCATTGTATTTCCAACAACAAATAACATTTTAAGTAACAAGTAACAGGTTCAAGCCAAGTTGATTGTCATTTTAGTATCGTGATGGTAAAGTTACATGCATTTTTCTATACATCATTTTTCTATAAAATCAGTTAAACTTTTCAATTTTTCTCGTCGTTAGTAACGCTCGTTACCTCGCTACCCATTTAGAGTGATTTATTGCATCATTTCATTTCAATTATAAGAAATTCATTTATTATTGTTGGAGAAATGTCCCTACTTCAATCATTATCACGTGCAACATGTAAAATACCAAACGCCTAATTTCAAAGTTATTTCCAAGTTCACTCTCCCAAATCTAATATATAGTTTCCTCATGGATTTAGATGATTAAAGATAGCTTCACTTGAAGCCGTTATCATTGAAGTAGTTAGATCTTCAGAAGTACACCGGTAGCTTTTTATGTAAACATACGCAAGATCGAAGAAGGAAGCTCTCATTTTGCACTTCAGGTTGATCAATTGGCTTATATTATGATTAGAGATTGGTATTTCAGATTATTAAACAGCTATACATTCATTGGTGTGGTCTGAAACTAAAGCTACGCTGAAAGTGACATATTGAAACAATATTACAAATAAACAGGGAGAGGAGGAAATTAAAGATAAATCAGAAAACAACATGACAGCAGACAGCCCGGGACTGTAAAATCAGAATGTGCAATTGTATTCTACTTCTAATCATGTTTTATCTATTGATGAGGTGTTTCTTTAATATCCTGTATTTTGTTGTGTTATTAATTTCCTATCCATCGCTGTTATTATCATTTGTATTGGAGCTTGACGTTTCGTTCAAAATAGATTTAATCTTCAGGGGCGTTACTCTGCACGATGGAGGCGTACATCATGCCACGCATGTTCATGATGTTCATGTAATGTTCTTAGCGGCTTGATTAGTTACCATAGGAATTTCTAAAGTATCAAACACTGGGGTTGCTAAACCCGACGGAAGTGCTTTGTTAAAATATTTCCTTGAACTCAGAAGGAAGACAAAGCAAAGTCCAAAAATAGAAACAATCTTCAAAGTTCAGTCCCTTTCTCCCTCATTAAAGATATTGAAGTTGAAATACGTTTGAAGAGATGGTTGGGTGCAACAAATAGTTATCGTTCTGTTAAAGTCATTCGGGAAGAATATTAATGTAGGAATATACTTTGAAAAGGATTTATCTTAAAAAGGTCATATCTAAATTATTTTTGAAAATTGCGTACATTTTTGCCTGAATGCCGAACTATTAATTAGTGCTTTTCTCTGTAAGTGAATTTGGGGTGAATTTGTGATCATTATGTTGTCACCAAAACCGTAGAGTGTACAGTTATATCTCATAAAGTACATAAACAACTTTTGTTTACTAACATCTAGATGCTTTCCTTCACAGTGCAACTTTCTCACGTTAACACGTCAAGCTCTTTCCTTAACATCCCTTTTCTTAACAATTTGTGGTTTCGAACTGAAAAAAGAGGAAGCGCTCATTTACAGCTTGAAGAACAAGGGCACTCCACGACCCTGGGTAATACATTGATCATCTCCGGAAGGATGAAGAGGGGGATATAGAGAGGGGCATAATAGGGGATGGGGAAGGTGTGGGAGGGGTGAGGGAGGGGTGTGTGGCGTGCACTGTGTTAAAGGTAATACAGGTCGTTTGTATAGATGTGCATTAAATCATCGTAGATAAATACTTTTTAGTAAATAGTTTGTAATATTCCTTGTGTCAAAATAATAACTTTTAGCTGTTATATATATATGCTATTACTTTTTTATGTTGCATTGCTCTTTTGGATCGCCAATTGATGATTGATAATTGATTTGATAAATTTTTATATCATTTTTTCTTTTCAAATATGAATATTCATGCGCATCAATACCGTATTTTAAATTAGACACTTTTACATTTGATACATTTTCAAATACAGCACATTACACTGTGTAAACAAATAGAAAAGGTATACGAAATTAAGTAACACGCTTAATTCATACATGTATATGCATCAGATAAACCTGATATAGAAGGGCTACAATTTTTGTTGCTACTGTTATTGTTTATTGGTGTGTTGCACTTTGTTGTTCTTGTTCTCTTTGTTGTTTTTTCTCTCTCTCTACTGAAGATTTCGACTTATTCAAGATATTCATTTGTCTCATTTTCAGCACATATCGTGAATCCTTAAAGGGATCGTTTAACAATGTTAAATCTGAGATTCACGGCCCTACGTATTATCAGTGTCTGTGATATGGTGTAATATTACAGCCCTAAAAAATTGCGCTTCAAAATGATCAAGAAGTGCCTCAAAAAAGTAAAAATCTTTGAGTGACCGGTTTTACTACACTCGTTTCCCCACAATAGATTGTAGTGTTATGAAAACCGTCAGACGAACGGTTTTCAAAATTTGTAATTCCAATCATAAATATCTTGATAATCATACAGGCGATTGGCTTGTAAAAGTCATGGGGTTCCTGACTGACCCAAAGGTTTATAATTATCATTGCATCATGAGCTAAATCCAGAAGTTTGTTTCAGAATCTGAGACAAAGTTACCGGATCCCTTTAATCCTTTTAGTGGTTGATATGAATGAAAATGAAATTCTATCATGTGCCAAGAACTAATCGTGGTTTTTAAACAGGATTCGTATAATTCTGTTACGATGATAATTGCGCGTATACATTTCAAAACTGAATCAAATATAGAAATAACTTTCTCAAGTCCACTTCAGCACCATCATCATTATCTCGGGGGATTAAGTGTCCATTTCACGGTCCATTTGATGTAAGATTCAACATATTACCACAGGGGTGCTTGAATGCCCCCCTCTACCATTACCCCTCGATCCGAATTTCTTCCTCCTTCTCAACCAGTGTGGTTCCGCTGTGATTTCCTATCCTGACTAATATTTACCCTTACCCTTCAATGGGACAGTGGCGGATCCAGGGGGTCAGAAGGGTCTTGTGTCCCCCACATGGTTGGTATTCCTTGGTAGAGGATTTTGAAGTTAAAATACCACGTGTAAAATGTCAGGACTTTATTCGTTTTTTCACGATTTTGTTTCCTTCTTAATTTTTAGTTTGTTGTTATTGTTCTTTTGGTGCTCTTTTGCCTCTCACGGAATTTCCATACCTCTCCCCTCCCCTTGTCAAGGAATGTTCGATCCGCCACAAAAGATATACTTGTTCCGCTCTTTTTCTATCGTTTACGTCATATTATCGGATACAAAAATTCTTTCAGCAAAAGACGAATCGTGACGTATTGGTGTGATGTGTGTCTTCCGTATTAAATTTCCGTCAAGAAAGTTTACTCAACTCTCGGTTTTTTGTTTTGTTTGGTTGCTGTGTTATTATTTTTTTCTGCGATTGGTGTCTATTGCCTGTTTTTGTGTTTGCTTCCGTGTTTGTTTGTTGTAAATGTTAGTGTTTAAATGCAAACCTACTTTGAAATGTGCATATCCAGTTCTCAATTTGTTTCGATTGTCATCTGGCTTTGAATATATTTGTAATTGTTGTGTCAAAAAATTCCAGCTCTATAGATAAGTTGTGACTTCGATAGCATTTCTATTTGTTATGGTCTTGGATACCGTTATCGAAACTTTTCTTTTGGGTGTACAATACTGTAATAAGTATAACAATTTGCAATGGTCTCTCTCTCTCTCTCTCTCTCTCTCTTTCTCTAATTACCCCCCCCCCCTCTTTCTCTCCCCGCTCACAACACACACTCACTCTCTCTCTATCTATCTCCATATGTCTCCCTCCATTGTCCTCCCACTTATCTCATCCTCCCCTTGTCTCTCTCTCTCTCTCCCCTCTCCCTCCTTCTCTCTCTCTCTCTCTCTCACTATATATATATATATATATATATATATATATATATATATATCTACCCCCTCCCCCTCCCTCCCCGCTATTTACCCTCTCTCCCACGCTTTGACCACCTCTCTCAATATGTGTGTGTCATGATTGAATTCATGGTCTGGGACGTTTGAGATTTATCACCCAAAGGCAGTCTCAGTGCAGCGTTCAACCATCACCAAAAATTGTAACCTATCACCATAATTACAGGTATTGAAACCCTCATTTGGCTTGCAGTCCTGACCATCATCCTACTTTGATGTGCCTAATCTGCTATATGAGAAGCCTAAAAAATGGTCGATGATAAGGATGTGGAGAATATAAATACAAATAAAAATAGAATGATGCATGATTTTAAAAAATACATGAAAAGTCTTCAGATTCAGATTCAGATTCAATTATTTTTTACTATTATCAAATAATAGTATAGATATATCAACAGCTTTGAGAGGCCTGGCTGTTGCTCATGGGAACCGCGCAGTTCCTGCCCTACCCAGAGGCGGGCATGGATGGGCGGCGCGCCTCAGGGTAACGGCAGGATCTGCGCGGTTCCCGGGAGCTTATAAAAACAGCCAGACCTCGAATATTAAAGCAGTCGATATGTCTTTTATATGCCGAATTCAAACAAAAATCTACCAAGAATTCTTACCTCATTCTTTTATTGAGTTAAGTTTGATTAAAACATTACGGAAAATCTGAGAAACTGTCTGTTTATGTTTGCCGGAAAAATGACTGAAATTTTCGATCAGTTGGGAATTGCAGACAAAAGCACTGTATGGTGTCCGCGCTCGCTCAAAGAACATTTTAACACGTAAAATTCAAGTGAGTTAACTAGTACACCACGACACCTCCACATCGTGGGGAATCCCCGATCAAGCTTTCAAACCGTCAACAGCTACTGAAAGGTAACATATATCATCAGAGTTTGAGCCAGTTTTAGCAAGCCAGTGATAGCTATCCTGCCAAAGGTTTGTCGACCTTTAAGATTGACTTATAAATCCATCCTTGGCTTACCCACTGAGGGAGTGTCGTTGACATGCAGTCCAAATCCCTCGTCTGCATTGCCAATTTGCAACGATGTTCAAGGGAGCGTGTATTTAAATAAGCTGGGTGTCGTCTCAAGGGTCTAGTCATGTCTGTTGCTTTTGATGCATTTGAGAAGCTGAGGAGTGAAGTGCATCCTCTAGAAATGGCGGGTACCTATTTTCTTTTGATCTTCTCCCAGGAAGGAAGGGGTACATGATGAAGGTACTCTTGCAATACATTTTTTAATTTAAAGGTATCTCCCGGGTATTGTTGATACTTCCGGTTGATTTGTCTGAAATTATTTCTTACACTAAAATAATTAAAATAGAAATGGCGGGTACCGGTTTTCTTTTGATCTTCTCACAGGAAGGAAGGGGTACATGATGAAGGTACTCTTGCAATACATTTTTGAATTTAAAGGTATCTCCCGGGTATTGTTGATACTTCCGGTTGATTTGTCTGAAACTATTTCTTACACTAAAATAATTAAAATAGAAATGGCGGGTACCGGTTTTCTTTTGATCTTCTCACAGGAAGGAAGGGGTACATGATGAAAATACTCATGCAATGCATTTATGAATTTAAAGGTATCTCCTGGGTATTGTTCGTGTTTCCGGTTGATTTGTCTGAAATTATTTCTTACACGAAAATAATTATAATAAATATTTTACACAACCAACATGCTAACGATTTTTTAGTAACACCGTGTACATAAGCATAACGAAGTTTTTAATCAATAATAAACTTTGATATAGTTCAAGTAGCTGAAAAGAAAATGTTTTACCTGGGTTCTTGATATCACTGGGATTCGGTCAGGGTAGAATGAGTTTGAGCTTGAGTTTTATTGGTTTCACATTTCACATGCAGATACAATACAGATAAGAAGATATACATAAAAGATATATTGTTTCATAATAAATTGTTTAAATAGACAAATTAATCAGACTACAAAGTTACATATCATCAAATTGTTCGACAACTATTATCATTTAAATGAAACCAAGACAAGAAAAGTATGTCGAGTATTTAAGCCTGAATTATGTTGTGTCTGTTTTCTTTAATCAGGCCATGAGGCGTGTACATTAACCAGAAACAAATCTAAACAGGTTTGTTTCCAATGCTCTACTGGTTTGTTATATTATGTGAGGCTATGTCTAGTAATGGCGAACCACCTGTCAATAGTACTATTTTAATAGGTCTGCAATGTCATTCTAAATTCAGTGATTGACGAACGATGTTCCAGTTTCATTGTGAACTGGAGAAACACATTCATTTCTGTACAAATAAGGAGACTACAACAAAAAGTGAGACACAATCCATACTCATATCCGCTTTCAAAATAAAACACGGAACAGGAAGTGATGATTATAAAATAAACTTGACGCGATAAAGTACTGTGAACCCGAACATCCGACCAATCAACGGCCAGAGCGACCCTGGAGCAATTTCAGATTACACATGAACTTAACCCGTAGCGATCAAGGTGAACATAACTGCATGACCTTTTTTGTGAGTAAGAGCTTATTATCATTCACCTCAGGAAATAGCTGGTACATCAATTGTTAAACACTCCAATGGTCGGATAAAAAATGCATCCATCATCCTACCTCTCCTTGAATTCAACTGGGGATGAACAGAGCGTGAATTTGTTTGCCAATATCTGCATTACTGCCAAGCCTTTGGAAAACTTCAAGCAAAACGATAATTTGTTATGCTGTGAGAAAGTTTTGTTTTATCTTTCAACAGTCCAAATCGCCTGCCAAATTTGACAGTTTGACTGTATTAATTGTCGATTCTAAGATCTAATCAGTGAATGTTACAAAGATCTGATAAAGGGTTATTCCTGGAGTAATACGACTGTTGAATTTTTATCCTGTACCCAGGCGGCAGATACCGCAAAATGGAGATTTTTTTTCTCCTTAATTACGTTTATTAGTTCTTGGCGCCCCGGCCTAAACACAGACACACAGACACACAGACACATTTGACAAATGTACATTACCAAGTTAAGTTTATATTAAAATTAACGATTGTTTAAGAACATCATTATATTTCTACTGCAGCAACTCCGCTACCTAGGTTAATATATGGTGGTATTATTAATTATGTATATGCTATGTTCAAAATATAGTCATTAAATTGCTGTAATATTCATTATTCTACATAATGTTCAATAAACATTTTCAGGGACTGCTTTAAAACTAAAATGGCAGGTTGGAGGGGTAACAAAAATAATGCCCAGCCCAATTGTAACCTAAAATAATACTAAACTGTTTCGAGATTATTTCTTTTTAAACAATTTTGTTGAATCAGACAGATAATATATAAAACTGTTCAGAGGCGTAGACAAGGTACATTCTAGCAAATATCTGAAACTAGATAGAAACCGAATGCGAAATTGCAGGAGGGAGGACAAATCCTTGTTGGTGGTACAATAATGTGCGTGTTGATGAGATAATTCACGAATAACACCTGGTTTCTCGCATCAACTGTAACAAGGGATTGGGTATTCATAATAATCACAGTTGTTAATTGTTACACATGGGTAAACACAGGTATCTGACTTTCCTCTTTGCTGGAGATTATATCCAGGTTATTAACGCAGAATGAAATAGAACTATGAAAGAAGTTGAGACTAGTATATATAGGGCCAAACAGATATGTGGAGGGTAATAAGGAGCAAGTGTATAACAGAGAGTGAGAGAGAGAGAGAGAGAGAGAGAGAGAGATAGGGAGAGCGAGATAGATAGAGAGAGAGAGAGAGAGAGAGAGAGAGAGAGAGAGAAAGAAGGGGAAGAGAGAAGGGGAGAGGGGTAGAGTGAGGTGGAAATAGAATGGGAGAGATAAAGAAACATATATATATATATAATATAAAGAGATAGAGAGGTAAAGAGAGGAATAGAGATAAATACGCGGAGATAAAGATATAGGGGAGATAGATAGGGAGATAGATACAGAGATAAAGATAAAGAGAGACGGACAGAGAGAGGGGAGAAAGGGAAGGAGAGAGAAAGTGAGAGATAAATAAGCGGAATAGAGTGGGAGAGATATAAAAACTAACAGAGAGATATGTGAAGTGATATGGGATGAAGGAGAAGAATATAGTTAGAAAAACGCGTGAGTGCGCGCGCGCTCGCAAGTGTGTGTGTGTGTGTGTGTGTGTGTGTGTGTGTGTGTGTGAGCCTTATGGGAATGGCGCCCTAAATGTTCATTGTATTGTATTGTATTGTATTGTATGGGAGGGGCGTATAATAAAAGGAAGAAGTTGATGAAAATCCACTTTCACCATAATATTTATCCTAGCGCTTTTTCCCACCGGTCATTCGCTCGATGAATACTCCTAACTGTAACAGAAACTGTATATTTAATAACAAATCGAACAATGATCGGATATTCGACATCGAAAATGGATCGTATGACGGCCACGGGGAAATCAATATCGAACCTGTTGCGCTCTTCCGTGGCCACCGTCGAGTTCATCCGCGGACGACGCTCGGGTTACGGGTTCATCGACATCGCAAACATGAGAAGAGCAACGAGGAGGAAAAAAATGGACAGTGTTTACGAAGATTGGTATCTGGCTAGAAGCAATCAGAAAGGTGATGACATATAGATACTATTCTCTGTAGGGTACTGTGTATCATCTCCGTATCATCAACAATCTTCTTCCTTGTGTTTTAGTTTGAAGGACGATGATTGCACTTTGAGTGGAGAAAGGTTGCTGCTTTTTAAATGAAAAATCGTGATTGGTTTGAAAATGCACGGCATGTACGGTGAAGGTTTGGAAGCGTGTTACTTTTCATCTCTGCAGAAGTGTTCCTCTATCTCTGTTATTTACCTAATTTCTTTTCCTATTGTTTGCCTTCCTATAACAACTTTGCGACTGTTTAAATATTTCGATCTGAGTTCGATTTGATCCATTTATATCCGTGGAATTTGCTTTTCGTTGCCGTTGATATGCATGAAAAGCATTTTTGTATATCATTGCCTAAATATGACATTATTGTTCGTAATGCCGTTTGAATGCAGGTTGATAGGGTTTGCATATATTCTGATACGTATGTACCCCTATAGGTGTGCAAAGTTGCCTTTTATATTTGTATATGTTCCCGCTCCACCCTCCCCTCCCAAACAAGAGAAAGAATAATAATGACAAATGAATAGATAAATACATATGAAATAGATATATAAGATAAGATAAAAATAAAAGTAATAATAAATCAATAAATTAATCCGATTCAGGTCACTTTATTAAAGGTATATTGGTCATGCATAAAAATGCATTCGCTTCAAATAATTCAAAGTATATATTGCAAACGTTCGTATTCAAAACATCCGATGTTGGTACTCACTCAATTCGCTGTGAAGTCTTTATTATTTTATTAGTGTATTGAATTCTCTTTAAAAGCACAATCGGTCCGAGTACCAGCAATGTTTATATCCTGTGTATATAACATTACATTAAATCTGTATTGGGTGTAAGCCTCAAATATGTTTAAATAATTGAAATTTCTCCCAGGAAGCATTACATTTATAAGAAAATACATTTTTATTATCATTATACCCTTTTCTAGCTCGTGCATATGCAGATAAGGAAGAAATGATGATAAAACTTGTACGTTAAAATGCTCTGGCCACTAAAGCTCCACCGTCAATTATTGTGTACATTGCAGGCTAACCAAACACTACATAACGTACTTAAAGATAAACTTGAGTTTTGGTAAATATAGAAAATAAATTCTCACAGAATCCAACCAAACTTACACTGAATGTTCAAGATTACAAATGACATGTACCTAACAGCTTTGGTAGACGATGTATAGTAGCTGAGTACTGATCAAAGAAAGATAAGGAAATCCGTGTGCTACACACAGGTCACTATGTGCAAATGGGCGTTGTGTTTTTCATCGAAACTGATGCCCAGTATTTTGTTTTGTGTTTTTGTTTTTATTTCACTGGTTCAAACAATCAATCTGCTGTAGGATAACAAATCCAGGATAAAATAATCATAGCAATTTTCTCTCAAAATACAATTCTTATACCAGAGCTCGTGATTTGAACTCACCATGCTCTTCAAACTTAGCCTTAAATCCGATTGCAACCATGATACCAATCGTATACATTTAACAAACTAAAGGTCGGGGTAACTAAGGGCGCGTTCATGCTTGATTTTGAAGGTAGAATGAGCGATCTGAAACGCTCATCGTAAACGCTCATCGTGATCGCAGTTCCACGGTGTAGCTGTTCATGCTTACTTCTCTGGCTCATCCAGGCAATTCTCCTTGTGTGGCCTTGTGTGACCTTCACTGTGCATGCTACGTAGACCCACTAGAGGTCAGTGCGTTGACCCCATTTAAACGCGTTTACAATTTTAAACGCATCTTTTTGTGAGTTTACGATCGGCGTTCGTGATCGCCGTTTTTCGGTGATTCTACAAAAGTGAGCATGAACGCAAGCGTGTTTTAAACTAAACACGTAACAGATGCCTGATTATGGCCGTCAAAATCAAGCATGAACGCGCCCTAAAGCAGGAGCATATAGGTTGGTTCATCAATAACGCTGTGCACAGCGCAAGTCAACTCCGAATTTTACGATGTCACCTTATTTCCGGATGAACCATATTGTGAGCTCTTTCTCCATTCTTAATTTCTTCCTGGCAGAGATAAAACGACGTTTTGTTGGAAACCAAAAACTGTTTCGGGAAGGAAAGTGGAGATTTAGGATTAAATATAGCACACGATTTTGAACTCCCAAATGTACAACAGTGCCAGCAGTGGAAACCACGTTTCCACTAAAAGCAAATTCTTGACTATGGTTAAATGAATGTAAGTGAATTATTGCGATTTATGCAACTGTACTACGAATTTGCACTCAACATGAAAAACTGCAAAGAGAGAGTCTTTTTTTTCTCAATTAGGGGTCTCGGCTTCGAACCCCGGCACGAGACAAGCGACATTTAATCCACATTGCGTCTTTCCACCCAGGTGTTAATGATTACCGGTATCATTTGAACGTCTTAATCCAGACTGTGGAACATCGATGCGATTGGTTGGATTGCTCCCTAGGGAGTGGACATTTTATAGAGAAATATTGGTTGAATCTATCAAACGCAATAAATACAAAAATAAAAACAATTATTTTAAAGTACCTAACAAATGACCGTTATTAAAGTTAAACATAAAATATGCATTCGTTTGATTTGGTTTTATTTTCCGTATTTATTTGAGAATAAAAACATATGCTGTATATATACAAATTGAAAATGGAAAGTTCGATAGCTCTTATCAGAGTCGTTGTAATAGAGGTCCATGTATATCCTGATATGACGAAGCCAGAATGACAACGGTATCCAAAATTATCCATCAATTCTTGGCGGTTGATTCTTGTTGTCTCGTGGGACCACAATCCTTTTCGTAAAGTCCTTCACATTGCAATGGACATTACCAATTTTTGGCAGTGTGATTCCTTTAAATTACCTGAGTGTTTGCGGCTACCCTACTCTGCTGCTGCAGCCAAAACGAGAACGTCTAAGTTTCTCCCGTGGCATGCTGGGAGCGAGCGCTAATTGAGTTAGAGCTGAAACTGAAACTAGCGATTCGAAATTGCAGAAAAATTGAGGGAATGTCTTTCAGTGTTTTGCTTTGTTCCTGCGACTATTAATTCGGCATGGATTTGCCATGGGAATTGAAGATTGTTGACAGCGAAGGGACAGGCTGGCTTTTCACGATGTCCGCTTAAAGTCCTGAATCATTTTTTGTTAATTTCTTCTTTATGTGAATACAAAGTATCAGTTCTACATGCATAGTTAATCATTATGATTGCCTGTGGACTACCCCACTGTGCATGGGCGGAGACCGAAATTCGTGGAATATTTCCCTGGTCTTTTGAGGATGATGATGGAGGCGAAATACATGCACGTAGTCTGAAAAATGCGCTACCGTAATCTGCTCTTTATGTTGAAATAATGTCAGAGCAATGCCATGATCAAAGAAATTAGAAAGAAAAGCTGATAACAAGGGGGAAGTTGAGAGAAGATGGCTGACAGTTTATTCTACCTTGCCAATAGAGGAAGCCGAAGAGAGGGAAAAGGATTAATAGTGGAGATTGATATCGAGATTGTGCGAGATAGAGAAGATTAAGAGGGGAAAGAAGAAAGGAAAGGGGGAAAGAGAGAGAGAAAAAAGAGCTAGAGAGAGAGAGAGAGGGGGAGAGAGAGAGAGAGATAAAGAGAAAGTGAGAGAGAGAGAGAGAGAGAGAGGGGGAAGGGAGAGAGGGGAGATAGAAAAAATAGTGGACAGATTTGGGACTAAGTGTGGTGTTATAATGACATATTTCAATTCAACACTGAATGTCAAGAGAAGAAAATATGCGCAAACAATTTTACGAATAACATAACTTGAAAATGTTTTCGTAACAACTACACTTTCTCTAATGTTCATGCAGGGGTGTTGGCTTTCAACGTCTGGTATGTTTTGGAGAGTAATAACATTTGTCCGTTAATCATTTGCGATATGGAGTTGAACATAAATTCCACACATGCGTGTTAAATGTACATGTACGAGCAAAATGAAAGGTCGCCTGTCAAAAAGTTTTATGTCCAAATTATTTCAGTTCACGTAATCCCTTATTTTGTTGTTGTTCTGTTATTTTAGGTTTTGCTTCTCTGCCCTAACTCCTCCACCCCTCACCCACCCCCTGTTTTTCCTCCCCTCCCCCACCCTCTATCTCCCTCTCTCTCTCTCTCTCTCTCTCTCTATCTCCCCCCCCCCCATTGAATGTCACGCCAATATTCAATCGCCCCACCCCAGCCCAACTTGCCCAAAAAGGCATGATCCTCTTGCGACACCTTTCGAATGGTATTTTAATATGTAACCGTTTTCTTTTTAACCAATTGCTTGCAGTTCTGATCCCTCTTTCGTAGGGATCTCATCAGTGGCTTGCATTACGAAGCCGTCCTCCAAACAGCCAATGAACGCAGAGGGGGTTATTTTGGATAACACTTCTAGTGATTGCACTCAAAGAGCTCAAACCGGGTAATCAAGATTTACTCCTTTGGAATGCCTCATAAAATGTCGCCGTGCCCTTGCCCCCAATTCCATGTTCATTACGTCCAATCTTGAGGATTATTTTCAGTTCAGCGTCAAATCAGACGGCCTCATCTCGAAATTAGTGAAGGAAAAAAGACTTCTATATTCAACCATCAAGCGTTAATCTTCATATAGAGTTTCACACATTGTAGGAGCTACCGGGCCAAGATGGCAATGATTTCAGGCAAATTAAGGTTTAAGGTCGGCATAATGCCACTTCATTTTTGTACCCATCATGGCACATTAAAGGGGAAAAGCAAGTTATGGTAGAGGTTTAAAAGTGTGTGTGTCTGTGTGAGCTTCCTTATCAAAAGGAATGGTCTTCAAGTGAACTTTTAATTGAATTGAATGTATTTTTTTTAAACATTTATATGGAGGGAAGCATACATTAAGGAACCTTAAAAGCATGCATGCCATGCTACAATTCAGGTATAATATTACCTACCCACAATATTTTACCTGATATTAATGTAGACAGAACGGGAAAATTGCGATGTTATTGTTATATTGTAATATGTGGAAAAACAACTTCTGAATAGCCCCCCCCCCACACACACACACACACCTTGCTATGAAAAAAAGACAAGCGATTAAAAGGATAAGACCTAGTATGTGTTTCATATTCATCATAATGTTTCGTATATCAAAACAAGTATCGCAAATTTAAAAAAGGAATTTTCTTTCTAATTTAGATTAAAAGTGCCACAGGAAAGCGCCGTACTGGCACCCTGATCTTGTTGTTGTGCATTTATGATTTTGTTTTCTTGTTGAAATAAACGAATATCCTTGTAAGGAAATCGATCGATAAAATGTAATCTACAAGCATCCATTTCCGAACGTCTGCTCAGCTCATTCTGACTTTCAATCACGCCGCTAATCTATTGAAGTGTCTATGGTTTAATTAACTAGACGATGCTGCCAGAAGAAATGGGACATTCTTTGATTAAGAAGGGCTTTAATCTAAGACAACATTTAAATCTTCATTCCCTGCAGAGATATCATCTTAAAGAAATCTGTCTTCTCAGCATTATTATTTAAAGCATGAAGATAACATATTTTGTGAAGCTTTCCATTGATATGAGAGGTAAATCCCACCAATATGTCACTTTGTCTATTTATAGGCTTAGCAGAGCCTGTTTTTCTTCCTTGGAAGCAGCATCTTATGTTTTGTGATGGAGAACATGATCAAGTTATACGAACAAGGTCTGGGAAAGAAATAACAAATGATCTGAAAAAGGTGTCATGACATGTCAATAATTATATGCACAAGGCATTTCAGGGGTAATATGTTCGAGAGAAATATAAAAGGTAACTTTTCAAGTCGCCTTTCTTAGCAATTAACAGAAAATATGAAATTTTACTCGTCGAATGAATATGTAATTAATGATTTTTTAGAGTGCATAACCCTTTTACTGACTTTTTATTTATAATGCAAATGTCTGTTTGCTCTGTACTCTAAATTTGCCCCCCTTTAGTCACCACCCCTTCCTCTTCGACCCCCTCCCTACTCCCTTTCCCTTATTTCGCTCTTTATAATGAATAATTTATTAATCATGTTACATTTTTGTTGTCCTTTGTTCGCAGGTGTTGTCCTTTTTTAATTCTGTCGCCGTATTTTCGCCGTTTTCTTTTTTTTTGATCAACAGTTGTTCTTGTTGAGAATGTGATTCTTAGAAGGGAAAGAATATTTTCAGTTGCCTTGCAATGAATATAACTTTCTGTGTATAACCATTTGTTTATACATTACCTCAGCACTTTTCGCTATCATAGTCTTATTGTAAGATTCAGAATGAAAATAAAATAAGGGGAGAGGGAGACAGAGACATAGAGAGAGAGAGAGAGAGAGAGAGAGAGAGAGAGAGACAGGGAGAGACAGAGAAAGTCTGACTTTTTCCGGATTGCTCACGTTGAATGTGGGCAAACATTGAAAAGGAAATAATGTCCCCCAAAAAAGAATAGGACGATAACATTTTTTTTGCACCCCCCCCCCCCAATCGGTTACCTATGAAATGTTTTTGTTTTCTTGGAGTAAAGCTGCCGCCCTCCAACCCCTGAATGACGCCAGTACCTCCCCAATTGGCTGCACCAACGCTACACCACTGGCGTTTCTCCATTTATTTCTCTTTCTCTTTATCTGCCTTCATCCCCCGCTCTCCAAATGCCTATAACGTCTCCACCTATCTGCTTCATCTAGCTATCTTTCAAGACCATCATTCCTACTATCACTCGATCACAACCGCACGTTTCCGGATGACGACCTGTTGCTATTTGATTCCGCTTCTCTTCTTTCGATCGATTCATCGATCATCCCGCGGAAATTCAATTTAGTCTAGCTTATCTCTCCATTATATTTTCCTTTTCTTCTCCTCTTTCCCCGGATGCCATCATCCCGTGATGCGCTCTCACTCATCTCGAAGCCCAGTTTTGTCAAACGTTCCACATTTCTGGCTGTAACGTACGCTCACTCTCTACAGTTCAATTTGAGACATAGGATAAATCATAGGACTGTCATCATTGGGTTTTAAGAGAGAGGGGCACAGTTAGCTCATCCCCCTCACACACATACACACACACTTAACTTTTACCTACCATTTGAAACCCATGTATTATTCTATAGCATTCCTTGTCAACGTTATAAAAAAAATACTTACGTAATGTTGGTATTACTTATCAGAGATTGTTTCGGTCTTATACCAACTTCGACCCATCCTCCGCCCTTCGTTCTGTAGAATCCGGGGTCTACCATTCTTATTTAAAAAAGGAAAGGAATTACCTCATTGACAATTGTCCACAATGACAAGTACTGCTATACATTCTCACAAGCTCACAATCACCTTTTTTTCTTCTTTAATTCTGAAATCCAATCTCTCTCTCTCTCTCTCTCTCTCTCTCCCTCTCTCTCTCTCTCTCTTTGTATCCCTCCATCTTTTTTTTCTCTCTCCCTCTCTCTTTCTCTCTCTCTCTCTTTCATTCTCTCTCTCTCTCTCTCTCTCTCTCTCTCTCTATCTCTCTCTCTCCCCCTTTCCCCCTCTCTCCCTCTCCATTACCCTCTTCACAAGACGATCGTTTACTCTAGTTTTGTCATCATACCAATTTGAATGCTTTGGCATGCTCACTTTTTGAAATCCTTTTAGCCCTGGTACTCTGTGTACACCCACCATCGCAAGCCTCGTCAATGAAGCCCCATCAAAATATCTTTGACCTATAGTTATCCACTTGTTTACGATCACTCAGGATCACTCGTAACCCCCCCCCCCCCCCCCTCCCCCCCCCCCACCAATTCATGAAGCCAACTCTAATATCCGATTTAAATCAAAATGTTGTCTGTTACGTCACACACCCAATGACACCTGTGCCCTAATGCTCATGAACTCATGTTGTGGTGGACTTGAGATATCTCGGGGCTTGGGTATTTTGACTTTTACCCATTTCCAAGATTTAGAAAGTGTTCTAAACCTTGAAAGGATAATTAAAGGGTAAGGTCAATTAAAACGGGGTCACGCTGGACTGTTGGACTTGGGGAAGTGGCAAAGACCCCTAGGCTCCCTGAAGAAGTGGACAGAAGGCTAATCTCTGAGTGACAGACGGTTAATTAATGGTACCTTGTGTCTTTGTGGTGATGAATAGGTGATGAGTAGATGACCATGAACTTGATGACCTCCTTCCGTCTCCCTGTCTCTCTTCACCGAGATTCGATCACTATTGAGTGCTGATTACCGGACCTAAGGCCTGGTTCAACCTATCAAAAGTAATGAGGAATTGTTTTGTATATTATTTTCATTATTATGATTTGTCTGTCACAGCGTGAAAAAGTAGAAATAGCAGTAGTAATTGTAGTAGTAGAAGTATAGTAGTATTAATAGTAGAGTAGTAGAAGTAGTAGAAGTAGTAGTAGTAGTAGTAGTAGTAGTAGTAGTAGTAGTAGTAGTAGTAGTAGAAGCCGTAGTAGTAGTAGTAGTTGTAGTAGTAGTAGTAGTAGTAGTAGTAGTATTAGTAGTAGTAGTAGTAGTAGTTGTTGTAGTAGTAGTAGTAGTAGTAGTAGTAGTAGTAGCAGTAGTAGTAGTAGTAGTAGTAGCAGCAGCAGCAGTAGTAGTAGTAGTAGTAGAAGTAGATGTAGTAGTATTATTAGAAGTAGTGTTACTGTTGTTGTTGTTGTAATTGTTGCCCTCGTCATCGCTGTTGTATTTGTTATCTTTGTCATTATGTTTTGTTTCATTGTACTTGTTTATATTTAGTTTGTTATGTTTGGATATTTATCATCGCTAGTATACGAGGTTATCAATGAAACCCCACGTTAAAACAACCAGATGTATTAAGGGAGCATCATCGTCATTCTAAAACAAATGTATCAACATGTATCAATGTCAATGGCCTTGTTGTTTGAAGTCAATTAAAACTTTTGATTTCCTCATTCCATTAGTGGTTCGCAATCATGACGTTCCACTCCCCTGTGACAATGGGTCCTGCAAAATGACTAACCCTTTTTCTTCCGATTTATTAGCATTGTTTACTGTTCAAGGACTTACTCATAAAATGACAAAGATCTGGACAAAAGAAATTCGCTTTAAAGGCACACTGTCCTACTTGTAGCTACTTGCTCCCTCTATATAGAAAACTTCCCAAATCGGTGCATGTTGGTCCCCCATGTTCCTCTTTTTCTTATGTTAAATGAGAGCTGAGTTAATGAGATAGCCACCTGTCACAGTGACCTCGATGGCTCGCTGTGTGGTCTAATCCCTTCTAGCTGCAGTAGTAACGCCTACCTTTAAACAGTATTTATTAAGCAATGCAGCGGGAGCCTCGGAGCAATTTAGAAAGTGTGCGTATGTGTGCGTGAGTTTGTGCAGTGTGGGTGATGGGTTACTGACCAAGGAAAAGAGTTTTGTACTACATATTAGCATAATGAAAGGTGTTTACTCAAATGAATAAGCTGCAATCCCCTCAACACACGCACGCACACGCACACGCACACGCCCACACATACTCACGCATAACACACGCACACACACACCGTTCCGATGTTACTTCGGAGGTGAGTAGAACATTATAGACGCCTAAAAGTCGTAACAAATTGCAAACAAACTTTTATCCAATTATAACTAAGCATCCAAAAAGGGGCGGTGCGTTTCACTGATCGTAAATTCTTCAATAAAGCTATTTTTCCTCACATAACAATACACTATAGCCTTCGATTTGAAAAGTCAGGCTGTTGTTTATGTTTGCGGCTGTTGTTTTTGTTTGCGGCTGTAAACAAGGTAAAGTTGCCGTGTGTTATGCTTGCCGTCAAATATCAAACCGACACACTTTGCCACAAAATAATTTATGACTAATGCAAGATTGCCTCAGTGTGTATTGACAGGTGATTTGGCCTAAAGGGAGCCCTAGAAACCTTGAGGTGTACCTCGCCATTGACCCTGCGGTGACCTTCTGACACGTGACCGTCACCGAAGAGGTGCTTGGCCGACGATGATGGCCTTGATGGGTGACTTTAAGACGCCACCGTTCGTTGCTTTAAGCTAAGTTTTGTTGTGTGAAGTGCTTTTTGTCAGAGCTCTTCTCGATAGGCTTATGGGGCGGGATAGGGGAGGGAGCTGGGGCTTACAGCCCCCCCCCACCCACAACATGAATATATATGTATTTATCAGGTTACCAACCGACTTACATTCACGCAATGAGTTTATCATGTTTAAATTTTCATTTTTCGTGATATGATTACGAAATTATATTGTCACTTGCTCTAATAGCTGATTTGTATATTATTGTTGATTTCGGGCACGAGATATCAGCATCTCAAGTGGCCGCATGCCTACCCGCCCCATCTCTCTCTCTCTCTCTCTCTCTCTCACTATCCTCCATCTCAACTTCTCTCTTTCCCTATCTCTGTCTCCGCTCTCTCTGTTCCTTCACCCACTTCTTTCTCCCACCCTTTTCTTCTCCAACCCTCTACGTTTATACGAATTCGCTCTATAAATATATCTCTCTCTCATTTCCATCATACTTGCAGCAATCTCTTTGAGTGACCATGGATTCGGCCAGTTTGGTAGCAGTCAATGTTTATAGAAATGTTTCCGAGACCATGCGAAACAAGCCTAGAGCGAAATGTCAGGTAGAATGGGCGAAGCTCCAGTGTGTGGATGCATGTGGGGGGGGGGGAGGGGGGCGACCCCCCATTCAAATGTGTTGATATTTCCGGGAATCTGAAAGAGCGCCCTTAAACCTGTTGTTGTCGTCATAAAAAGACATCTTTACACAATTTTAATATTATTGTCTATTTTGCTTCTTGGTAGTGTGTTATCATTTACATTTTGTTTCAATGTCATTATTTATTATCATTATATTATGTACAAGTTAGAAAAAGGTACATTTAGTTAATATGTTGTATCGTTAAAATGTAATTTGATTCGTATGTTGAAGAAGAAAAACAAATTCAGTTCGATTCGGATTCAATTCAATGAGAAAACTTTCAGTACAAAATGTCCCATCACCCCCCCCCCCCCCTCCCCTTATACTCACAATTTTCAAGCGAAGCCCCTGAAAAGGGGGCTATTTTTCAGCCATCCATCTTGGGGCATTTACCATAATATCAGACTTCTCTTAAATTTTGCTATTTGCCTCTGGCTATGACTAATGGATTGATAGATAGATAGACTGCTCAGCTCTCTATAGCCGTGACCCCCAAATGACCCCACCCCTCATCCAGGCCCTGATCGCGCTGTCTTTGATACCGTCATCATTAGTGATCATATACGGCACCAAAGCGGAAATGAACATCGACGTGAGAGGGTCTCTAAGATGACTTGGCCGCTGGGAGGGAATGCGACGGCGAATGGTCTTAAAGGCGAAACAGGGCTTGGACCGTCTTGAGAAGCGATTAAACCGATTTTCTTTATTTGCCTGTCCCTCTATTTGTTTTTGTTAATTAATTACTCGTTTAATTGTTTATTTTGTCTATTTATTTTTTTATTTTTTTATTTATTTGTTTATTTATTTACTCATTTATCGATTTATTTATTCATCTATACATCTATATTATCTTTCTATCCATCTTTCTATATATTCAGTGATTCCAATATCAATTTGATTATTTTTGCATCAATCGAATTATTTTCATGCATTCAGTCATTCAGTTATTATTGTGTTCATGTATTTACTTGAAGTTCATTTATTTCTCAACAATTTGTTCATTTGTTGTTGTTTTTTGTTTTTGATTCCTTACCTTAATTAAACATTGTTCAAAGCCAAGTTGGTACATGGATGTAATGCCTAATTAGGTTTTGTTCTTAGAATCCACTATACTTAGAAAATTGCAATTAGGCGGATTAGTTGACTCAGTCTTGTGCGAAGAAAACGTTTCCCCTGACCTTCACAAAAAATACCCTAGGATCTCTCGGATCTTTGATGTAAGGAAAAAAATAGAGTAATTATTCTCACATTATAGTTATTACAATGGCTCATTTTCAAAAGCAAGATAAATTATACACCTGTACGTTTAATGATAATAATATTCTGCTTATAAAGCGGTCAATGTAATGTCTCTAAGCGCTTTACAGAACTACTAGTTTCGTTATAAGCACCACTTCACAAATAGGAAACAAAAATTCAATTAGTTGAAATTGTCACGAAATAAGCTTAGTTTTAAATCGTTATGCACCGACAGTATTCAACTAAAGGGGTAATACGGAAACTTACAAGGCTCAATTTTCATGCAAAATTGATTTCCTCTTTAAATTAAAGAAAGAAAATCATAGCCATATTTGCACGTCGCTCGTAGAGGGGGCAAGGATTATGCAAAGAACTAAGGTCAGTTGCCGGATAGTCTGCATGCACTGTCATTAACAACGTGCTGCCCCATTTGAATTTTTGAAATTTTGAAATTTGAATTACTATATGGGGATTTGGAACAAAAAATAACCCCAAAATGCATTGATCATTTAATTACAAAAATGATTTTCATATGAATCAGTTTTTTTAAAATAGCGCGTTAGATCGTCGTGGGCAACCGACATCTATCTATGATCAAATACAAAACATAACATCAGTAGCCTACTTATTCTTCGATGACTGCATATTATATTGATTGTTGATTCAACTTTTGGTTTTGAGTGTTGCATTGTTTACTTCGTTGTTTGTTTGATTCCTCTCTCTCTCTCTTTCTCTCTCTCTATCTATCTATCTCTCTCTCCTGCTGTGGGATGTTCATGCATTATACAAGCAGGCTGACAAGCATTTCCCCCTTCTTTCTCTACTTATTTTCCTTCTTCTTATTTGTCCTTCTTCTTGTTCTTGTTGCTTTTCTCTCTCTTTTTCTTTTCATTTTTTTTTCTTATTCCCCCTTAGATTGTTTTTGTTATATTTTTGTTACTGTTTTGTTCTTATCGATCAATGACTCATGAAACTTTTGAAACTTTTGGAAACAAAAGATTTCAAAACATTAACCACAAGAAGAATGTGCGAGGGGAGGGAAAACATAGGAAGAGATGATGTAAGAAGAATGGAAAGGGGAAAATATATGTATTTCAATTTCACTCAATGGCATTAATAACTTAATCAACTGTAACCAAACTAACATACCCTGCTGTAACCAAGTGATGTGCATGGTGTGCAAACAGTGCAACCTCAACACCCACAATTTATCGCCTCCGTGACACAATGCGGTCTAGCTAATCATCATGGATAAGAGGTTGACAGTGTGTTGCAGCCTTCGAGAGAGAACAAGCTAAATGAATGTGCCAAAAGCAAGAGGGTATAATAAATGTTGTCAATCCAAAGTAAAAAAAATAATTAGTACAGACATCCGGCAGATTTTAAAGGTTCGACGATTTAATTATTGAACTATCATGTTCCATTGATGTATTATGTTTAATCCCGCCAACGTAAACGGAAGAGTTTTTGAAATGTAAAGTTATGTGATGTGTAGTTGATTTAACAACTTAATTGGCACATAAATTAAATGTGCAGTTTCCATGTATGTTTATTACGATGTTATGACCGGGGTTATGACGAGCCCTGGTTTTCGATGAATGTTGTGTCTATCAAAAGCAGAAAGTGACTAGGTGTCCTGTCCATGACGGTTGTTTTCTTGCTTATTATTCACCTTTTCAATTGTAATTCAATTCTTAATCACCATGTAAGTCTGAAATGCAAACCTCTCGATGAATGTTATTGAAGGAAACTATAGCTGAAAACAGTTGTAATCCATATCGATTACGGATTGATTCCGAGAGCAATGTGAACGTCCACACATGCCCAAACAACATTAAAGGTATTTCCAGTCTTTTTTTTTTGGGGGGGGGGGGGGTAGGGGATAAATTAAAATATGCCCATTTACGCTATAATCCGAAATTGCTCATTTTTGCTCAATCTCCGACGAAAGTGGAGGGAGAACAAGAAGAAGAAGAAGATGATTGGATCGTAAATGGCTTACAGTATCTTTGATGAAGCGGTCACGAGCTTACTTCAAAGGAAAGATCTCTTTCGTTGCTCTATTTAAAACTTTTTCGTCACTGTCTCTTATTTTCTTATTACCTTGCATGTTTTTATTTGCCCTATTGTGGCAGGTAGCATATTTATACTTATCAAAGAATTATTAAAGCTTCAAAAGATTCTTGAAATTACAACAACTGCTGGTAGAACTTCCCTCAAATTTTGTAACATTTTCCGACAACACCTGCGAAAGTCGAGTGCTTAAGAGGGCCTACATTAAAAACACCAGAAGCCCTTCAACTGTTTACCAGAAACGCCTCTGGGTTCTAGAGATGCGAAAACGCCTCAATGGATAAACGCATTTCAATCGCTATCAGCAGTAAAAAGATTTCATTCACCATGCCTGATCTTTGAGAACACGTCCCACAGCCTAAGGTTGCGGCTAGAAGAAAGTGAGAACACGGTGTACTCGGTTTACTTGCGGCATCCACGCCCCTCGATGAACCTAGGTTAGACACCTGTTCACACTTGAATTGTAAACCGTTTCAATTTCATGAAAAATATGTTTTAGCATAAAATGTTAATATGGTTGAGTACGAGGGTAAGGAGGAAGTGAACAATAATAAAGGTGATATGGAGTGGAGTGAGCTCGTCATGGTATAGTGGTTCATTCATTTGACTCTCAATCCAAGGGTCGGTGGTTCGAATCCCAGCCCGGCACTATGTCTTTTGGCGAGACATTAACCCATGTTTTGACACTCTCCCAGTGTTAAATGGGTACCCGGTAGGATGCGAAAATCATGGTCGTTTGCTCAGTATTGTAAACGTCTCTAAAATTCCTGTCTAAATGCTCTCCAGGCAGTGAGCAATATGCATACAATATATGCAGGCCAGCCTGAATTCAATGACCGAGATGACAATACACCTGTAGAGCACTTCAGAGATATCGTTGTTGTATATATCAAGAACTCTTTAACACCAGAATACCATTACATTTTGTACCAACTCCCTCAACAAGAACAACACTGACAAAGGGAAGAGACAAGATAATGTAAAATAACGTAAGGTAAATCGTGAAACATGAAGGAAGGAAACTACAAGGTAGAGTGAGAGTGCAAGTGAGCGAATGAAAGAAAGAGAGGAGAGAGAGGAGAGAGTGGGGAGATAGAGAGAAAAGAACAGTAATTATAACGAAGTAGATTAGGAAAGAAGAGGAAATTGAAATAGGGGTAACGACTTGTGCTGATGTATGAACAGAGTTTCGAGATATATATTTTACGTATTGTTTAGTCCTTTTTGTTCAATATTTCTTCTCATCAACATCGCTTCACTTGAAGTGTCATTATCTTTCTCATTTGAGGAGGATTAACGTGGAGTCGCATCCTTGATTAAGTTATGAAGCTTGACGATCGCAGATGAAATGATATGAGAACTTGATCACCGCTGTCACATCGAGGATCACATTTATGTTTTTATGAATAAATATGAATAGGTAGAATTATATCACGTTTCTTAGTTTTTTGTATTATTGTTTTGTCCCCCTCATTCATGATTTGCTTTCTGCATACCAAGTTGATTTGATGACTTGATCCTCACTGTCACATAGAGGATAATGAAAGCATTACGAAAACATATTGAACAGATCTTTAGAAAGACACAACATCGTCGTGTTATTAAACTTGTTTGTACATGTGTTGTATTTATGAATAAATGAATATTAAGTATAATAATATAAAGTTACTTATTTCTTTGAATTTTGTTTCCACCTGATTCATGTTTTGCTTTCTGCATACCAAATTGATTTGAAAGGTAAAGCATAAAACTCCCCTCCCCCTCAACCTTGAGTCTGGGGGAAATACTTTTGGAAATGCTTTATCTGCCTTGACTGATACGTCGCGATGCCTCCCCAGCTTCCTTGGAAAAAAAAAATCAACTTTCATATGTTTCAATCATTTGCTCCCTCCTTTTAAAATATTTATGTTTCGTCCCTGCATTTAGGTTATCGCAAATATTCAATCTCATTTCTCTCTTTTTCTCTCTCTTTCTCCTTCTCTCTCTCTCTCTCTCTCTCTCCATTTGGCACTGACTGCTTGGTAGATTCCGACGCTGACCCCTGGAAGACAATTTAAAGAGCTTCAAACAAATCCTTAAGAGTTCAATCGTCTCTTTGTAGTTTAGTGCAATTTAAATGCCAATGTGAAATGGTAGTTTGGATCCTACCTAAACATCTGACTACCGAACAATCTTCGACGAGCTGAAACTGGGTCGAGTGCAGCCCCGAGTATTCTTGCAAAATACGGAGAAGTAAGGATATAACGTGAAGAAAAAAAAATCAATTGAAAGCCCGCCAAATTAGCCTATCGTTGCGACAAACAAGATTCAAGTCATCAACAGAAAGTGCGAAAAAATAATGAAAAATAAAGGAGAGGCGACGAAAACTGAATTTTGTTACAGAGCAAAGAGGGATACTTAATGACTTACATGTAATGCTTTATTTGGAATTTTTAAATCAATTGCTAGAGGTATATGACCAAACGAACATCGTGTTACTGATTGGGATCAGCCTTGCCCGACGGCGACGCTGGTCTGAGAAACAGTCTCTTATCGTCCGGGAGTAAAACACGAGACGGAAAATCTTCTATAAGTTAATCACGTGGTCTTATCACGTGATTAAGACACATTAGGATTTTCGTCCTCTCCTTAATTATAGATCTTTCTTAACATCTGCGAGTCTTTCTTAACTTTAACTTCTTTGAAAAGTTCTTGGAGAAGGATGATGTTTGTATGAGTCAAAAAGGGGATGAAGCCACTTTGCGCGGGCGTTAAATATTTTACACCGTGATAATCATTTATAATAACAATATATGGACTAGTTTTCAGAAGTGGCGGCACAAAAATTATATAAGTGTGCTAGAGAATAAATCTGAACCCCATCCATAACCTGCAAAATTCAACGCTTCTGCCAAACAAAAGTATGGTCAAGAGATGGATGTTTACAAATAGCTCAAAGACGTTTGATACTGTTCATCACCTTCACGGCCATCCTACCCTAACCCTAAACCTAACCCTAAACCTAATCTTAAACCCAAACCCTAAAATGTCGTAACTATTCTCTTTCCAGGCTTTTTTCTACTTTGGGCAGAAACCGGAGAATTAACTTTTTTATGAAGTCACAACGCAATGTACAGTTCACAACGCAAATCGCTTCCACAGGAGTACCGCAGGGTTCTGGCCCATTATTTTTCTTATTGTATATAAATGACCTGCAGTTTACAAGCAATATCCTTTGTCCAATTGTACTTGCAGACGATGCTAGTTTATTCATGTCTGGAAGTGATCTGCACGGGAAAAAAAACATTCAATTTAATACAGCACGTGACAAAGTCAATTACTGATTTTTAAGAAAATAAACTCACAATTTATTAAGAAAAACATATCTCATAAGAACGCAATAGCACAGTAACCGCACGTTTTTATATTTTCATTTTTGAAAGGTGACAGCATTTTGACCCCTTTGATGAAGTTTTGATATACATGTCATGTGAATAGACATTGACCTGTACGTATCACATCCTTCTTTAAAGCACGAGCGTTTCTCCTGACATGCCTCATGTATAGTCAACACGGGGGAGATCTTTAGTCGGGGAATAAGACCCTACAAATTCGATATCAGCGTCCACAGTATTCAGCTGCATTTCACGAGTAAAATCAATTATTTCGTCACGAACGTACGATCTTCGTCGCTTTGTTGTTACGCGAGCTCATCTATGTTTTCATGATTGTGTTTCATGTTTCATGTCTCGTAGCTCTTTGATGTCAGTGGCGGATACATGCATCGCCAGCCAACAGGGTGGGGGGGGGGGGGGTGGGGGGGGGGGGCAAAAGTCCGAAATGTTGGGACCATCCCATTTGGGGTGAGTTTCGGTGTCTTAAGTTACTGCCGGTGCGCAAATGTTATTTTGCACTTTTTTTTCTTATAAATAATCGCACGTTTTACGGGCAGAAACAAAACGAAGGGGGGTAGAGAAAAATTGTCTGAAGATTCAAGATATGAAGATAAAAAGCGATGTCATTATTACAGGTAAACATCTGTCTAAGAAGAAAAAATTGAGGTATATAGACAAAGAGAAAATATAAATTAAAAGTATATTGTTTAGTTTTTTAGTGACATGTGCCTTACCCTGTCTGTCTGTCTGTCTCTCTCTCTATCTCTTTTTCTCTCTCTCTCTCTCTCTGTAAATATATACATTATATTGACCTACCTCTCTCTATCTCTCGCTCTCTCTCAAATATTCTTATTTATCTCTATATTTATCTGTCCCCATCTCTTCTCTTTTTATCTCTTTCTCCCTTTTTTCTCTCTTTCTCTCCCCCTCTCTCTCTCTCTTTCTCTCTCTTTCTCTTTCTCTCTCTTTCTGTCTATCTCCCCCTTTATCTCTCTCTCTCTCTCTCTCTCTCTCTCTCTCCCTCTCTCTATCTCTCTCTCTTACTCATGTGATGGTCGGGTTCGTTGGCATCTACATGGCAGCTGGGTGTTCTGCTCAGTTCTTCACTTTCCTTTTCAGGCATCATGTTCCCTTCTCTCACAGCACGTCAGCGTGTAAAGCTATCCTTAACGATTGCGTTCTACAATGTCACGTCTATTCTCATCTCAATTGGGGATAGTACAGGCAACCGTCTGCATGTTCTCAGGTATCTATCGCAGCGTCATCCGAAAGCAAGAGTTTATTCGTCGCTTACATGACGTTTTGTGTTGGGGCTAATAACTTTATTTTGCTCCGAGTAATCACCACATAAAAAAGGACCAGACCAAAGTTACTAACTTCTCAGCCGGGTACAGTCACGTGATACAGAAAGAGTGTAATACTCTGGCATTCTTGAGCTGTTACTAGATAGCAGTTATCTTTACTCATCTCATTGCTTGTCGACATTAAAAGGAAAATATAACATCATTTCATAAGCCATCATATTTGTATGATTCAAGATATGAGCGAAATTATGTTTTCTTGATTTAATTAACCTTGCTTTAATTAGGTTCATATATTTGAATGATTTGACAAAGTGTTACTCTGACGTATTAAACGGAACTCCGATACAAAGTATACGTAATTGATATTTCTTAAAAACAAAAATAAACTGATCTCCCTTACAAGACAAAGGTGAATGAACTCCGATACAAAGTAAAATTAATTGATATTTCTTAAAAACAAATTTAAACTGACTTCCCTTACAAAACAAAGGCAAATTAACCCCGATAAAAAGTAAAAGTAATTGATATTTCTTAAAAACAAAATGAAACTGACTTCCCTTACAAAACAAAGGCAAATTAACTCCGATACAAAGTAAAAGTAATTGATATTTCTTAAAAACAAAATGAAACGGATCTCCCTTCATACAAAAAAGGTACATAACACCTCGTCCAAAACAAAATAATTAAAGACCTTTCGTTCTAAACATAAAGTAAATTAAACATATTAAACAAACGCCATATATATCTCTTACAAATCAAAAGCTTAGTGATCTCCAATGAGACCCGTACAAAACAAGAGACTCTCTACCAATAAAACACTTAGGAACCTGAAAAGCGTGAATTCGGGCTTAATAACCCTTGGCAGCTAGAAACGGTTCGCTCGCTATTAAGGTACCTTTTAGATTTCTATCTTTATCTATCGGTAATGAGGCCTTAGAAAATGTCATCCTGCCTTGCTTTCAGACACTGAGTACCTTAAGTGCCCCTCATACCATGGACGACATCCAAGCATGCTGATTTTTTGTTGATTACCAGTTTTGCTCGACTAATTTTGGTATGAGGTAGACCCCTGCGCGAGACGCCTCGCATTATCCGTAAGCAATTGCTACGAGCGCGCTGCACTTAGAGATTATACACGATTAGACGACATTAAGGTAGAGCTTTTCACTAACACGTTTGAGCTTCTTCCCAAGTTACAAATGCGATGTTAATGAATCATTAATTACACATACGTGTTTCGTAGTACTGATAGTAAAATAGTTTGTCGAGTAGAACAACGTATATCATGGTCTCTCTTCATGACACTTGACGACCAAAAACACGTTTTCCAACCAAGAGTAATTACACCAGTTTCCCTACTTTAAGTAATTAAGGCATGGCGGATTATGTTAGTGGGAGCCCTGCCGAAAACAAAGGAGGCATTTACACAAAATGAAGGTTTAAAGTGTCATTTTGACAACAAATATTTCTAAATTGTATTCATTAATTATGTAAGTCTTTTTCGTCATTAATGTCGTTGATTTGGTTTAACTAGAGGGATTTTCTTGAAAGACTTTGAAAATATCAGTATTTGAAGCAAGATGTCTATATAAATACAACGTGTAAACAGAATATTAAACATTTTTGATGTTCAAAATCATAAACATTCAGTGTTCTTACGATGCTAGATCAAGGTTAAGGAATACTATGCACCAACTACCAAAGAAAGTGAAGAAAATGTGGCAGCGCATTTGTGTGACCTTTATATCTTTGAGATATATCATAAAATGATATCAAAAAGGAGTATCTAAGCAAAAAAGAATGAACCCAATTAAGAAACTAAATGACAAGCCAAGGAGGTGAAGGAGTATCTTTGTCGCTGCGGCGGATGTAATCAACTCTTTTCGGAAACGGCATGAAATTGAATAATGACTTCCGGGGCAGAAAATATCACATCGGTAGAAACAAATGCGAAAAGGGTTAGTGGCAAATTATGGATTTTCTGAATTACGGGGGGAGGAATAGCAATATGTCCTAAAAGTCCTGAAAAGGAAACAAAAGGTCTTCTTATTTGTTTTTCTTCTTCAGGAGTTTTATTAGTACCAAAAGATATCTGTCAGGGAAATATATTTAAGAACAACAAAAACAACAACAACAACTACAACAACATACAAATATTGATGCAGCAATATGCCGCTTTGAGTTTTACTCGGCGCGCAGGGTATCTCTTATAACAGGGGCATATCCATTGGGTCATGGGTTCGGCCCCCTCCCTCCCTCAATAACCCTACCACCACCCCTAACTTTATGCCCGCACACATCCGCCACAGAGAAATTCCTTTTAACAATATGGAAAAGGAGATATTGCTCCGCGACCCTCTCTGTGTCTATCGAAGACTTACCGTATGACCATGTTCCGATCTACCTTAGATGACGTCGTGAATACACGTAGGTCATGTATACCGCACGACTTGAGCGCTTTAGCCCTCGCGGTGTGACACATTGGTTACAGCAATCGTGGTATATTATATGTCTTATTCGTCAGTTCGGATACGAATGGAGAAGTCTTATAGTTCAGACCCCTTCGGCAGTTTTACTTCAGTTGTATTGCTTACTTTTGGAAATATGAGAGGCAATTCATTAGTTACATTTAGTTGTTTGTGCAAAATGAGTCCTAAAGATCAAGTTTGATTAAAAGGCAATATAAGTTTGTAATATATCATGATTGAGTATCGCATATTGAAACACAAGCTCTATGCTATTAAATAACACACAATTAGACTTTTGTTATAACAAGACAATATTAGTCTATTGATATAATTTGCTCGATATAAATCAACATATACTTCTTTTGTGTTTTTGTATGTCTTTGTTCTTCTTTTTTAACGAAATGTTTAACCTAGTGAAAAATAAATCCTTTTTCTGTCTCCACACAGAGTTTAACGAACCTTATACTGCTTAAGTATCAAATCAGGCAAATTATCGAGTAGCATTCAATTTGAAGAAACTTTTAATTTACTTTTAAGACATTATTTGTGATCAAATCCTAGCTAAGAAGCTTTCATTATGGTAATGCCTACTCTAAAGAGTAAAAGCAATCGCACTTGTCACACATAATCAATGAACCGTCAGGTCTAAGGTGGCTGAGAATGTAACATCTCTTTTGGTTAACGTCACTCTCTTTTACGTTGCTATTTTTCGCTATGTTTCCACGGCATTGTCGTAGTTTTATAACCTTTAATGTTGTGATAAATCGAAGGGTTCAATTACAAGCCCGGCAAGCGCGCGTCGTAACAAGCTGGCGAAACCTCGGAGTTGATTACGTCTGGTCGGTACATAACTTAGAGTAAGGACCCCCCCCCCCCTGGTCTTGTAGTTGTCATGTTAACCATGCTATTGTTTGGGTTTTAAACTTCGAGCAAGTTTCCGAAATCTCGAGTGCATCCGCACAATCCTTGACTACACAGGCAATGGCTTAAGTTCTCTTGTGTTGTATGATTTTATTTATTTACCAACAGCAATACAGTAAAACATTTTATACAATGATATTTACGTATACAAGAAAAAAAACTATCAAGGGACCAGATTATAGCACATTTGCTAATCGAGTTAAGTGGAAATCACGAGTTAACTTTGATATTACAGAGTGTCATGTTGATCAATCGTGGTTTAAAAATTCAAGGTAACTTTAAGTTTCGAAACCACGAGTGTGTTCTTATGATCATTTCTCTACAAGAATAAGTTTAAAACCACGACTTTGCACTAACTACAATTAAACTAAAACGGCTGGAGTCTGAAGTCAGGCTTAACGTTAAACCTGGGTTTAAGTTTAGACTAGACTTAAACCTGAGTTTAACTAAACCTGGTTTTCAGGAAATTAAAATGATACTTAGACCTGAAGTCTGGCTTCGTTAAACCTGGGTTTAACTAAACCTGACTTCAAAATACGGACCAATAGGTATAAAAACTGTCGTGTGAACCTGGCAGCAAGGACTACGTTGGGTGAAGCAGGCACGTAGCCACGGGGGGGGGGGGGGGGGGCACGTGCCCCCCCTAAAATTTCCAGGATCGGTTGAAATTTTGTAGACCCCTTTTTTTGACCTCGATCGATTACATGTATGTGCCCCCCAAATATCAAACTCTGGCTACGTGCCTGGGGTGAAGGGCATGGTTTGACCGCCCGTGCACC
This sequence comes from Strongylocentrotus droebachiensis, assembly GCA_035222895.1. NCBI lineage: Eukaryota > Metazoa > Echinodermata > Echinoidea > Camarodonta > Strongylocentrotidae > Strongylocentrotus > Strongylocentrotus droebachiensis. The sequence goes on from JAVYIG010003335.1 coordinate 89,590, forward strand.
CGCCCTCCACGCTGACGTGTTAGGGGAGGTGTCGACAATGATTTGTCATTCCCAAGTCGTGTCAGGTCTGATGTCTTAGACGTATGATCTTGGAAAGCCAGTCAGACTAGGTGAGAAAAGGTAACGGTGATGAGGCTTGATGGCGGGTCAGCTAGACAGGAAGGATGGAAGGAAGAGAGGAAGGAAGGAGGGAAGGAGAGGAATATAGAGATCTTGGACATGAACCTCAATCGGAGGCACGTGTTGGGAAGTAGGTATTCAAGAGGTAGAGGACAAAAATGATGAGGAAAGTATGAGAAAAATATTTACGACAATTAAGACGACTGTTAATTTATGAAGTGACTATTTAGAAAACTAAATTAATCATGAAAATGCAAGGGTACAAACGTATGTCCATGGTATTTGTGAGCATTGTATGGATAATGTTTTATTTCGGGGGAAATTTCAAGATAAGGGCACCTGATTTGTTGTGATGGAGAGAGAACGATATAGGAAAGTGAGAGTACAATAGCAAAATAGAGAAAAGGAGGAAGAGAGTGAGAGAGTGTGTGTGAGAGAGAGAGAGAGAGAGAGAGAGAGAAAGATAGAGAGAAAGTGAGAGAGAGTGTGTGTGCGTGTGCGTGTGTGTGTGAGAGAGAGAGAGAAAGAGTGAGAGAGAGAGAAAGAGGGCGGGAGAGAAAGACAGCAAGAGAGAAAGAGAGTGAGAAAGAGAGAAAGAGAAGAAGAGAGGGGGCTATAGATTGAGTAAACGATATAAAGAGAAGTGTCACCCCTGATTAGTCATTCCAAGTCTGTCGGGTCTGATGTGCCTGGGATATCATCTACGAGATCCAGTCAATCTGAAGGAGAGAGGATGACGTTGGATGATGATTGGAGGTCTGGTTCAATTTCGGTAGGATTTGCCGTGGCAGACGGGCAAACAGTGATCTTGAAACAGGAACTAGAAGACGCTGTCATCCTGAATGTCGGAAAGTAAAAGTGAGACAAGAATACAGATGACAAGGGTTTGTAAATAATACAAAATACATAGATGCAAAGAAGACATTTCCTGCTACTAGTGATAACCTATCTTCAGACATAATAAATGTGGTATCAAGACAATTGGTGAACATAATCTTCTTGTTCAATACCTTTATCATTTCATCTATTTTCTCTTTCTTCTTACAACCGTCCCTATACTTCTCCGTCATTTAGCTCGCATGAGCTCTTTTCCCCTTTCTCTCTTTATCCTTCCTTTTCTTCTGACTCATTCCCTTCTCTCCCTAACTCGATCTACTGTCATGTTTTCTCTCTTCACTTTATTTCCCCTTTTACTTTTACCTAGTGCTCATGCTATGGGGTAACTTTACGTTTCAATGTCTAAGATTTCGACGTCTATGTATATTTATCACTTATGTATTCCGATAATGACTGTTTTTGTTTATATATTCATTTTGTATTGCTTTCCAAAAATTCCATGTAACATTTCCATATTTTAAAATTGGACGAAATAAAGATTGAATTGAATTAAATTGAATAAAGGTAGATTTACATCGAAAAAAGGAGAAAGGGGCGTAGACAATAGGCGTGTCTGCACTATCTCGAGATTGCCAAATATCCAGCTATTTGAACTATCCCGATCGCAAACTATCCAGCTAATTTGCGTTTTCATTAGAGTCTAGACCGAAGTAGCAAATAGTAGCAAATTAGCTGGATAGTTGGTCGGGATAATATCCCAAGATATCTCGGTCTAGTTTGCAAAATATCCCACTATTTCCCAACTAGCGGGATAGTTTGCGACCGTCTTCATTAGACCGAAGTACCGAGTCAAATATCCCGATCCCATCATGCACAACGATTTCCGCACATGCGATCTATACCGCTCAGGAGATGATGATCTTGACACCCAACATACATTTTTTAAAGTGTGGGAAAGTAAATGAACCCCAGCGTAGAGAAAAGGGAAAGAATGGAGAGTAGATGGGAATCATATAGAAGAGAAAAAAGTCGATAAAAGGGAGAGGGAGGGAGAGAGAGAGAGAAAGAGAGAGAGAGAGTGGGGAGATGAATGAGACAGAGACAAAACGAAAGACAAGGAAAGAGAAATGGGAGAGAGTGGATAGATAAATAGAGAGAGAAAGAGAGAGAGAGGGAGATAGGAGAGATAAAGAACGAGAGAGAAAGAAAGATAAGGATAGAGAGGAGAGAAAGAAAAATATCTATTGAAAGTTGTCATTTTCGGTCCATGTCAAGTCTGATATTTTAACGAAAAACAAAACAAAACATGGCAACGAAAGAGAAACGGAAGAGAGTGGAGAGAGAAATAGAAAAAGGGAGAGAAAGAGAGAGAAAGAGACGAGAAGAGAGAGAAGGGGAGATAACGAAAGAGTAGGAGAGGGGGAGGGAGAGAGAGATAAATAAGGATAGGGAAACAAAATCGACTGAAAGAGAAATATCGCCTGTAATTTGTCATTCTCGGTCCACGTCAGATCTTATGTCTCAAGGACATTACCTTCGACGTCCCCGTCAAACTGAATGAACGAGGATGACGCCAGAGACGATTTGGTAGACTGAATCAAGGTGAGGACGGAGAGGGATTTAAAGATGGGCAGAACAGATATGAAATCTGAGGAGAGGCACAAACGAGGATGAAAAGGAGACAGAGCTAGGAGAGAAGGGTATTAAAACGAGACGAGAGTCAGTAAGGCGTTAGGCTGTTTTGGAAATGGAACTGTCAACGGGGAGACAAAGAGTTTGAAGAGTAAGGGGGAGAAGAAGAATGTTATACATGTTGATATAGGATGACACTTCTTGAGTCAAAAAAATTGAAGATCAAAGGAGCTGGGGGGCGGGGTGGGTATGAATTCAACGGATTAGAAAGGTTTTGAAGGAAAGGAAAATCATACAAAATATACGAACGGATGCAGAAAGG
>JAVYIG010003335.1:97500-201103 GCA_035222895.1 Strongylocentrotus droebachiensis
TCTTCGAAAGAGAAATTCAAGCCGGTATAGCGCAGTGAAGAGGTCTGAAGTCTTAAAATATCCATAAATTGGCACATCACTGGGCCAAAATGACGTTTATGTGGTATTGATCGTGTGCAATTGTAGACATATTGAGCATCATATTTCTATTTTGTCGACTTCGTGCTTACAGTGGGAGTGGAACACTTTCGCCATCCCTCACCAAGTTCCAACCAAGGAAATAATTCCTCCGTCTCCGTCTACCCCCTCCCCTCTCTATCTCTCTCTCTCTCTCTCTCTCTCTCTCTCTGTCTCTCTCTCTCTATCTCTTTTTATATGTATATACCCCTCCCTCTCTCCCCTTCCTATCCCCTTCTCTCACCCACCCCCTTCTCTCTCTCTCTCTCTCTCTCTCTCTCTCTCTCTCTCGCTTTCTTTTCCTTACACATCTTTTTTTCCAACAGAAACAAGGTTAAGAGTACAATTATTCTGATTTGTTTTGATCGACTTGATTTGTATCTTTTAAGATTCAGTATCTCCCATTTGTGAATGCTAGTAAATATAATTAATTCTATCGTACATTGTGCTCTGTTTGCCAATGTAGTATAACATCTACATGTATGTCGACTTCTGCCTTCTTCTTCATATTATTATTGTTTCTTTGCTGCTGCTTTTTTAAAAACACACTCTTTCTCTCAATCATTTATATCAACCATATCTAAACAGACATATTTTCCTACAGAAAGTGAATCTTATTGTTTCTGGGTATAACTGTAGGAGAATAGGCAGCTGGGAAATACCATCAAAGGTAAATTTGACTTCTGGTACTGCATTCATTTGTAAAAGAAACTGGTAGAAATTGACATGACTGTTGAATATAATTAGGTTGTGGTATTCTTCCAAACTTGGCATTGATCATGTTAAAATTAAAAAAGCTATCAAATCATTTTTGATTTTACGGGAACTCATCGCTTTAATTGCAACATCATTTTCAAAATGAAGTCGGTCCATAAGTAGATATGAACGTCTTGAAGGAATAAAGAAGGAGATCCTTTAACGATAGGCAGAATAAACATATACTGCCATGAGTTTTATATCCTTTCTTTCTTTCCTTTTTGTTTTTTTGTTTTTTTTTTTGTTCTCGTTCTTTTAAGGGTTCATTTTCCATATCAATCTTCCTGGACCGAATTAGTTCACGATGCCAGATGGATTTCAAAAGAAACACAATATCTGTCCGAATTAATCACCGTCTTCTTCACTTATAACAGTATTATAAGAAATACATGAAAATATAAACCAGAACTAAAAGAATGTCCTCAGGGTCTCGCAGGTAGATTTTTGTAACGAAACTCACTTGCTATTTCTCACTTTACTCTCTTATCATCTTCATTATATCATTTCACAAAGTATAAGTTTCAAGGAATTATCCTCGACTTCGAAGACGATATCATCATTGCTTTGAAGAGCCCATCTCTTGTATTTCCGCCATTTTGCTTGTTCTGCCTTACGCGATCACATTTCAGAAGAACTTGTCCGCGTATTCCGTTTCGGCGTATAAATACGTCGTACTTTTATCAAAAAAGACGCACTCGAGTTTAAAGGAGGGAAAAGAAGGAAAAAGCTGCCACCCCTCCTTGAGAAATAAAATTCCGTTGGAGCACTTTTTCTTGACATGACTCGAGTCCGAGTTTCAATTATTGTCGCGTTCGTCGCGCTCGGGTCGGGTTTCACGACAAGTTTCAGTCGGGTCTGGTTTCGCTATGACAAGCGTCACTCTTGCCCGGCGTCAAGTGGAACCTGAACCAGCGAGACGGTCAGTGTTTCACTGGGTCCCTGTTCGACTAGATAGATAGGAGAGACCCCGTTTCCACCGATAATCTGGTTCTCAATTGCAAAATAAATTATCGCTTCATTAACAAATATGATAAAATATAATAAAACCTAAGTAGACATGGGGAGAAATTGCAGTCTACTTTTTGTACTACAGTAGGTTAGCTTTTTTTTACCCAACTTTTTTTAAACATCACATTTTAAAAAAAGATACTACACCCTTTCGAAAAATCAACACGCAGCAGTTTGAATACCTTACAGTATTACCTATAACAATAATGTTCTAGTGTTATTGTCATGCTCCTACATTTTTAAAGAGTGATAAAACTGGGCTATTAAAATTGCATTAGGTTTATTTTCCAGCGGGTCTCTACAATCTTGTTTAAAGGAGTTTCCGCACCATTAACGCTAGTTCGAGGATGCAATCAAGATTTGCTTTTCTAATAAATAACGACCATAAAATAGATTATATTGTATATAAAAATAATGATGTCTTCATTATTTCCAATACGGTTTACGATATGCTGTGAATATCATTCAAAAATAGAAATAAAGATTATCAGTAGAGAGGCTACATGAGTTTAAGCGCTTCCTCGAATGATAAAAGAAAAAATTCGTTTCATCATCATTTCGTTAGTTAATCAAATCCTTACCATCCTTGGTCCATCTTTGGAATAGAGCGACCGAAATAAACTATCACTTCCTATAACGATATTAGCTCTTTAAAAGGTGCAGAATAATGCTGTATGCCAACCATTTATTCATTGTGTGTGAACCTTCCACTCACCTGTGGTCAGAAGAAACGAATAGTGGAAACGGTGCACAACTCTTTGACTTTCACGACGTATCTTCTGCGATTCAATCAAGTCGCAGCTTGAGCACTTGAAAAAGCAAACGAAACCCAATACTCTACAAAAACCTACTTCGTTGTAGACGAATGGGACTGTAGCTTCTATTAAAGCAACATGTAGAAAAGAATATACAAGCTTTGTATTGTAGCTGTTACGAACCTAGCAACGCAAATAATCCTTTTAAAAGGATGATATCCGGATTTGAGGCGACGATTACCCAATTTTCGAACATTTTATATCTCGAGGAAGAATGATGAGGGACGGCCCAATCCCTTTATACATGAAATTTCGATTTGAAGGATGATTGATTTTTAATAATCTTCATAGACCATTACCTTGTCTCTATCTCTGAGTGAATATTAATCTACTACAAATATGAAGACAGGCCTAATTATATTCCTTCAAATTGAACAATTCAAACGTCCTTTTGGGGGGCATTGAACCAACTTCAACATAAACACAAAGACTTTCGAGAGATTAAACTGGTAGGGCAATTCCAATGCTCTACTGGCTATCCGTGTATATTCAGACATGGAAATCCATTTATAAATCATTACACGTCATGGTAATGTATGTATTTTAATGTTCCCGCAAACAAAAGAAAATAAGACTCGATAATGTAATTTCTTTCGATCATGTTCTTAAAGGCATCGTTAACGATGTTAAATCTTAGATACACGGCCCTACTTGTTATTAGTGTCTGTGATATGGTGTAATATTGAAGCCTTTAAAAATCGCGCTTCAAAATGATCAAGAAGTGCCTCAAAAAGTAAAAATCTTTGAGTGACCGGTTTTACCATACTCGTTTTCCCCAATTGACTGTAGTGTTATGAAAACCGTTAGGAAAACGCAAAATTTTGTTACGATTTCCAATCATAAATATCTTAATAATCAGACAGGCGATCGGCTTGTAAAAGTCATGGGGTTTCTGACTGACCTAAAGGTTTATAATTATCATTGCAGCATGAGCTAATTCCAGATTTTGTTTCAGAATCTGAGACAAAGTTACCGGATCCCTTTAATGTATTCAATACTTTAAAAAACGTACGTTTGCAAACTTTCAGCAAATACATTTTCGCTTTGATATTCGCAATGTTTACCCAAATAACTGATTTTCCACCATCATCGCGATGTGAATTTGATATAAGCGTCTGCATGCTTTTTGCATCTCCGAGTGGTTCACTAAACTCGAGACGATGATAATTGGGCTCTTGACCTCAGCCACCGGAAGCGGAAGTGCACTTGAGCGGGAAAAATAACGACCGCACGAATTCATGTCGGTAAATATAAGCCGAAAGATGAGGAGAAATTTGGTATATCTATGAAAGTTTACCCGGCCTGGAAGAGAGGATATAAGTGCTTTGCAAACAATCAAGCAGAACATGATAACATATCTGATCGTCTTTATCAATTTAAAAGTAAAATTGCTCAAAGTCGTGCATCTTCCCAAAGGGTATCCTGGCAAAGAAATTTGAAGGAAAATACAGTTTCTTAAAAGGTTATCATTTTGATATGGAATTGAAACTCGTTAATTTGGTCAAAAAGTTGAACGGAAAAGAACGTCGTACAATTTTAAATAACATTTTCAACTTTGACAAAGGGGAAACTAACGTTCTTTCTCAATACGAATAATAGACTTCGAATCATCGAAATCCCAAGAAATCACTCAACGACTATTTCAAAACCCTATATTGATCATTGCTTTGTATGCCCATTTTGAAACGCCAGGCACAAGGATAATCATTTCCTTAAATATATTATTCGAAGAACTTTGCGATCGTGTATTATAATGGGTAGCATTAAAACAATTATATCATCATGATAACTGATAATTAATTCCAAAGGAATTCCTTACCATAGTTGCGACCCCTGTACTTTTGTTAGAGATCACCTCAAGAATTATTTTCCAAATACATTTATTAAAACCAATAGTACCTTTACACGTGAAGTTTTTGCAGTCAATAAACGCATAATGTTGGTAAGGAGACATTATAGGTAATCCAATCTTCAAATAACGATCTCTTGAATGCGGTGAGAGAATAATGTCATTCAATTGATAGATCTTATCAAACGAGGCGCCGTTATGTTCACAAGAGTTATCGCCTGTTTTATAAGTTATGTATAAAAAAAGAAAAAAAAGGTGCATATATAAAGAGTTTATTTCCAGAAGGAACTAGATCCATTCTTGCAACTTCGGAGGAAAAAAAGAAATTGTTTACCAGATTGTGTACAGGCGTCTATGGAAAAGTGATATAATAATAATAATAATAATATATTAACTTTTATATAGCGCTCAATACAAATGTCTCTAAGCGCTTTACAAATATAATATTACCCCGGTCATTGAATTCAGTGCTTGCCCGGACACACTTTGTGCACAATCTCCGCTCCCTGGGGAGCGTTCCAGCCAGGCGTTACTTGACGCTCAAAAACTGTTTGACCAACAATGGCAGTTGCATCCTACCGGGTACCCATTTAACACCTGGGTGGAGAGTAGCAATTGCAGGTTAATATCTTGCCAAAGGATATTAGTGCCGTGTCGGGATTCGAACCCTCGATCTTCGCACCTCCATTCAAGCGCCTAAAACCACTCGACCACAACACTCCTTGATATTATAAGATGCATTTCTTCATAACTGATCCCCAAATATAGGTAAATAATTTTGTTAAAAAAGACGGGTACGTAAAGTGAACATGTGTTCTCATAGCAATAACTCAACTTTTATCACAGGTGGATTAAGCTCCTTTTGGAATCAAGCTCTTCATATACAGACAGAAAGGAAAAATTGAAATTGAAATTAGTTAGCATTCTGAGTAAGAAACAGGTTTTTATGGAATTTTTTTAAAAAAACACCGTTAAAACGTAAACTACAGACAACAATCTCTCTCCCCCCCCCCCCCCTCTCCCTCCCCTCTCTCTCTCTCTCTCTCTCTCTCTCTCTCTCTCTCCCATACATTGTTTCTCTCTTATGATGTCATTTAATCGATAGATCTTATCAAAACAGGTGCCATTAATTTAACAAGAGTTATCGCCTGTTTTATAATGTATGTAAAAGAGAAAAAACTAAAGCGCATAGTATACAATAGATATACAGACGGAAGGGAAAAGTGAAATTGAGATTAGGCGGCACTCAGAGTAAGAGATATATTTTGTATAGAAATTTTAAAATACAGACAACAATGGGGCCATAAAGTTTCTCTTTCTCATTATTCTACCATGTATCTCTCTCTCTCTCTGTCTGCCTCTTTCTCTCTCTCTCTCTCTCTCTGTCTGCCTCTTTCTCTCTCTCTCTCTTTCTCTTTCTCTCTCTCTCTCTCTCTCTTTCTCTCTCTCTCTCTAACATTGTGGGCAAACAATCTTACTGTGAGAAGACTTGAAGAAAAGAAAAAGTTCCTCTTTGAATATTTAACATTCACCTACACCAACACCAGCAACCAGCATGAGCAGGCAGGGACGGCCTTGCTATTATCATGTTCATGGACATCAGCAATATGCTTGGTATTACCTGGAAAACTTCGGCGGATTACCAATTGTCAATGATACCTTCACATTGCGTGGTAATGTACTGTCTACGGTTTCGATGTCATGTTAACATCAAATCAACATCAAAACTTAAAGATAAAGTTGAGTTCTGGTCATGTGATTGCATTGTGAAAGAAACGGTGTGGAATCTATCAGAGAGGTTGATCATCTAGTTTATAAGTATTCGTGTGTATTGCAAGGTTCTGGATTCATCAAAATGATAAGGAATTTGGCCAAATCTTGGCAAAGTTACAAGCACTGTACACAGAATGATGTATATGGGACTACACGAGCACATGGCGAAAAAAAACCTACCCCCCGATGTTTACGATTTTTCATTCATATTTAGAATATGAAGGGATTTGAAGAGCCATGCTTTTCAGGGAACATGTTTAATCTGATGTTCTTCCACCCTTGCATAATAACAATGATAACGCTCACAAATTATTTGTTACCTCTTCCCAGAACTCAACCTTCTCTTTAAGTATACAAAATACGTTTTCTGATATCTACTCTAACGGCAAGGGGGATTACCAAAATTATAATTCAAAGTACAAGTAGGAGTGTCGTGGTCGAGTGGTTTAAGGCGCTTGACTGGAGATGCGAAGGTCGAGGTTCGAATCCCGACACGGCATTAAATCCTTTGGCAAGATATTAACCTGCACTTGCTACTCTCCACCCAGGTGTTAAATGGGTACCCGGTAGGATGCGACCGTCATTGTTGGTCAAACAGTTGTGAGCGTCAGGTAACGCCTGGCTGGGATGCTCCCCAGGGAGTGGAGATTGTGCACACAGTCTGTGCGGGCAAGTATTAAATCCAATGACCGGGGTAATAATATATCTGTGAAGCGCTTATAGACATCATAGATGTATTTAGCGCTATATAAAAGCGGAGTTATTATCATTAATATTCAAATTACCATTAAAAGGTCAGTATCTTTACTACTTTATCAACTGGAATTTTGGTGAATTACAAAAATGTTGTGTCTGTATAAAACCCGGGCTTGTAAGCATGCGTGCTAGAGTGACGTGATTATGTTCGGTAATATGAAACGCTTTACATGCACGTATGTGATGGATATTCTTTGCCAAACCCATTAAAACCTCGTTTATTGAACGGCTTGCATTCGTACGTGAAGGATCAATCTCTAAAGTCTGTCATTAAAATTGAACGGAGGTCGTTTCTAGCATCATTTTTTAATGGCACATTATAGATTATGCGTTTGTGAAAGCTTCAAACATGTGTTGATGTTTATTAATCATTTAATTTATCTTCATCCTAAAAATGAAATCGTAGCGAAATCTGGTTACTTGTTTGGAATGGTATCTGAACTAAAATGAAGATTAACACCTGTTTAATAACAAATGACTTGAGTGCTTCAACTTGGTTTCGAACCATGGGACTTCCAGTTACAAATTAACTTCCCTACCACTATAAAGCCATGACTGTTCCTTTATTTACATGTATTGTAGAGTGGCTAAAATGGCTTCGACTAGATCTAATGAACTAGTAACTAGTTCAATGCAGTTTATATTCCTATTTCGAGACGTGCGCCAATGAGGGAAAGAATCATTGTCAGTTTCCCTTAGGTCGATAGTACGTTTAACCTAATACAAACCAATACAAACCAATTTAACGACATAATAAATATATAAGCCATCAACACTAATGCATGCAATGGATGTTACCTCCAAAAGCACATCATCATGCCAGTCAATCAATCACCCTATTAGCTCTGTCATTGATGGCAAGGTCGCTCCTGATTGCGTAAATCGTGTTCCCCTTTTGTCAGTGGCACAACTGCAGGGGCATGGGGGCAAGTGCCCCCCTCCCTCCATCCCCATTCGAGTGGTTGAAAAAAAAAGTAAGAAAAGAGAGAAAGGGAAAGAAGAAGGGCAACCCTCCCCCCTCCATCGGTGGCCTTGTAAACTAAGAAAATGTGCATTTCATTATCAGACTGGTACCCCTCCCCAATAAAACTAATACGCCCCCCCCCCCCCAAACAACACAAAATCGTTCGCCTCAAAGGTTGGAATCACGCTACGCCTCAGCCCCTCGATCGAAAACGATTATCACTTGATCACGTCCATGCATGGTCCTGTTTCATCAAACTAGTCATCAATAGCAAGTAATTAATGGATTTCGATAAAAACCTACATGATTAATATAGCACTTGGTATATTATTTGATATAAGTTACTGCTAGGTCTATAAGCTAAAAGTTATGAAGAGAATGTAAATTTGATATCTGCTACGGCAATAATTTCACTTGTTATCAATAACGAATTACAGTAACTGTTATCTTGATGATAAGATACTGAAATAATGGTATTTGAGTGGCTGTGAGAAAATCTGTCATTGAACTATACTGTTGTAATTGAGTAACTGATCAAGTAGTAGAAGTAGACGAGTGGTGGCTGTTAAGTATACTTGTGAGTGGGGTACTAATTGAGTTTCATTTGAAGTATCAAATTAGCAGATTCGTTTATTTCTGTATCTCTTTATCAATTTGTATAGAGTTAATTTTGGTTTCAAAAGGAAAATATTACTTTCCTTTCTTTGTCGGATTTTCCTCGAACTTTGAAGACCCAATTATTTAGTTTTCTTCTATTTTATACAGTAATTTAAACCAGATTAATAGTGTTTTAGTTTTATATATGGCCCTTATATGCTTACTTTATTCCGTTCCAATTACATAGTGTTGTCAAAAAGATCCCGAATGAGGAATGGTCATTTTCAGGACAAGTATTATTAGCCGCTTATACTAATTATTTTATTTTGTACACGAATTGTTAATGAGCGTGATATGATAACCGATACATGGGTAATGCGGTGAGATGCTTTAAGAAACCGGAAAATACTAGATAAGAGCAGGTTGCCCGAATTAATACTACACTGTTTTAAACAGGAACATGAATCGATAATCATCAAGCAATGCACCCTGTTTGAGACATCTTTATTTTTTCATGATTTGTATTCATCTTCTCCTGTACGAGGTAAGTAAATGATTTAAAGCGTATCGACTAATTTTATTTATTATAAGGGAAACGCATTATATATAGATAGATAACTGGTTTATTAATGTAAAACATCATTGCGGCATAGCCGAATTGCGATGATTTTACAAATATTCCTTTTTGAAAATGACATAAATACATTTGTACAAACGTTTAAAATACATTGGGAAATATAAATTCCAAAACATATTGCATATATTCAAACTGCATCAAAAATTGATATTTTTGTTATTATGCTAATACTGTGGAGTAGTAGGATATAAGTTTAAAGTTTAAATTTTAAATGTTGGTAAATCATATGGTAAAGAAAGTTTAGTAAAAAAAGGTGTAGGAAGAAGATGAAGAAGAAGGGGGAAAAGGGAACAGGAGAAAAAGAAGGAGAAGAACAAGAATAAAAATAGGAGAACAAGGAAAGGGGAAGAAGAATAAGAAAGGAAAGAAGAGAAAAAGAAACAAAAACAACATATTGCCTGAATAGTGGTTAACCTCCCTCCACAGAGAAAATAACAGAGTGTATCTATAACTCATCCCACCCCCCCCCCCCCCCATGTGCACACACATGCATGCACAAACGCACAATCTGGCTGAGTGTCGACCGCAAGACATACTGATACAAAACATGCTGAAGGGAGCTTTGACAGTTACATCTCAGTTACATGAAAAAGAAGGGGGGAAAATGTTTCAACATTTTGTTTACGTTTACTTAGAGTTCATTTCACATGTTCACTTAGAGTTTACTTCACATTTTTACTTAGAGTTGATTTAACATGTTTACTGAGTATGGGATATAAGTCCTTAACTGGCCTTTTTTTATTGTTGTTTTGTTGTCTGATGTCATGTTCTGTTTAGTTTGCAGAGAGACCATGTTTGGTGGCGTAGGATGTTTCGAGGCAAAGGGAACACCGACATTTCCATGCGGATGAAATGCAAATGACTATACTAAATTAGGGGCCGGGTGTGGTAGGGACTCCTGTCGTTTTCTTTCCACGTTCCACCCCTTCCCCTTCTTCCATTCCTCCCCCTCCTCAACCCCCCCCCCCCCTTCTCTCCCTCAACCCCCTCCCTCCCTCCCTCTCTCTCTCTCTCTCTCTCTCTCTTTCTCTCTCTTTCTCTCTCTATATCCCCCTCTCTCTATCTCCCTCTCTCTCTGTTTCTCTAATTGTTTCCCCACTTTTCGTTTTTTTCCTTCTCTGCTCTTGTTTTTCTATTTTCAAACTTGCCATGGGGGCACTTCCCCCTCCCCCCCCCCCTCCCCCCCCCCCCCCCCACTCAACCGCTTATCAACGCCAGTGAGAATTTTACCAATCGTTTACTGATGTATTATGATGCTAAAGGGATGTAATGATGGAGTGTTTATCTTTGATTCAACGACATATTTAGGGTAAACATCATCACGTTCGCGAAGTATTAGATAGTTGAAGTGGTATCTTGTCTTTTTCGAGGGCGAAAAGATCAGTTTTAATCGTAGCCATATTTCATCATAAGGATTTCTGAAGTGATGTCTTATCTGGGCCGCTGAAAGCATGAATGGAATGGAGACTTTAACGATGAAGACGTACCCAAATTAGTATTAAAGAGAATATGAGTATTACAAATGGAATTACAACTGGATTGTATTAATAAACTGAATTCTGTAAATGAAGTGAAAACTGTTAAAGAAAAAGGAAATAACTCAGATATTGGGAGGAGTAGTAGTGGTTATTATCCATCATCATTTCTTTTAATTAATCATTCTTGTTATCATGTACATGTTTATAGGTTGAATCGAGTACAAATAAATTAATGAAATCAAATATTTAATTGGAGTGAACCTTATTTCCACTATATTCTTTAATGATTTATTTTGGGCGTATTTTAATTTGATTCATCTTTTGAAATATTCTAGCTTTAACGCCTGAAGATGACCTTCTGGAGGAACTCCCTGTACCCCGCTGGCAGCCTCCTCTGGAAGAGATTCTGTGGCACCAGGGCGTTGGCTGGAGGGCTGGAGCGTCTCGGGCGTGGTCGATTTGGAGGCCCTCCTCCGCCACCACCACTACCTCCATCCACATTGCCATCCTCATCAGCATCAGCAGCCTTGTAGCAAAAGCTACCACCCGTATTGAGACCTTGAGGGGTACCTCTAAAGCACCCTAGGATGTAGGGGAAATCGGAGGTGGTGTGGTATTGGTATACGCCCTCGGCGTTGTAGCGGCCGTGGCACTCGTCGAGGTCGGCTGATGTCAGTGTGTTTCCACTCTCGTCGACGGGGCCGTAGATTGCGAAGCCATCGAAAGCGACACCGACCATTGGGGAGGGCACGCCGGGGTTGACATCGAAGAGGCAGCTGGATGGTTCCATGTGGTAGTGGTACCTTTGGTTGAGATAATAATGTATTATATTGTTAACTTTCTAACTTTTACATTTTTTGAAAACACAGGTTCAACTCTGCTGTGATTCATACGAATAAAACATGTAGTAAGAATTTTGAAATTGATATATATACAAGATGCAAAAGTCATGCAGAAATAAGGGAAGGACAATTTACATTTGCAATTTTAAAAGTAATCAGTGGGGTGGCAAAATAGCGACGAAGATAGGGTCCACTTGTAAGAATAGTTTTCGTCCGGAAAGGAAAGAACAAGTTCTACAAGGGGAAGAGGGCACAGCGCCCTCAAACACATTGTTAAAATGTTGGACAATCAAGAGCTATAAACGACAAGGTGGAGCCAACCTTTAAGGTAGAAAAGCGAGAAGGATTGTGCAGAAATACGTACATTTGAACTGAAGTAACATATATGGTTTGCAAGAGGTCTCTACTGAGGCTAAGAATAGGCAAATTATTGATCCAAGTTTATTAACAGACTCCCTCTCTCTCTCTCTCTCTCTCTTTCCCTCTGTCTCTGGTTGTTCTTCTTTTAGTTCTCGTGCTCCCTTCATTTTCCTCTTTCCTTCTTATCACTCTCTTTCCTTCTTACTTTGTCCAGATTCTTCGTTCTTCCTTACCTTCCCTGCTGGTCTGGATGTCCGTCGCACATGTCGAAGACCTCGGCGCCCTCTCCCTCGACCGCGTTCTCGCCGTCAGCATCCCATGGGTTGTACATGACGATGCCGTTGACCGCGACGGCGATGGGACCGCCGGGGAGACAGGTTGTCGTGGTGGCGACCTGGGGTTCCTTGGGGACCGTACGGCTAACGGTCTGCTCGGCGATGGAGTTGGGGTTGGACTGGGCGGGGAAGGTACCTTGGCAGTGTCAAGATGATAATAACGAAACAGTTATAATTTGTTATAAGATGATGACGTGGATCCTAATCAAATGATTGGTTGAAAGTGTACACGTGACCAGGCATTTATTTTGCCTAACGCGTAATCGCGCGTAATTTGGCTAATGACCGGTCATTATCAAAATCATGTTAGAAAAAATCATTTCATAAAACAAATAAAACATAATCTTATAAAACAAATAATACACATCATCTTGTTCGGGCATTAGTAAAATTACCCACACTTGGAACCTTCAAAACAGTCCAAACGCGTTAGACTGTTCCAAAGGGGTGTGGGTAATTCTTACTGATGCCCTCACTGATGTATATTATTTGTATATTATCATAATTTCTCATCATACTGTAAATGGTTGTTTCAAATATTTTGCAGGAGGTGTAAATGAGCATATGGTCTCGTAAACGGTAGATGAAACCGATTTTCTTTTTTATGATATGGAATGTTGTTAGTCTGGATGAATAACCATATTGTTTGTTCATTTGTTTTTTTGTTTGTTTGTTTGTTTGTTTGTTTCGTCTCAAAACTGGAAATGCCAACCTGTCTCATGGTCTGGGATGCTGCTACTCTGGATGAAAGTTCATCGTTGCTTATGTATTTGTTCGTCAGTCTGTTTCTTTGTTTGTTTGCTTGTTTTTTTCTAAATTTAGAAACGCCCACCTGTTTAATGATCTGGAATGTTGTTAATCTGGATTGATTTGTATTGTTTGTTTGTTTTTATGTTTGTTTGTCTGTTTTTTTGTTTGCGTATTTGTTTGTTTTTCTTTAAAATGAGAAAATACACACCTGCCTCATGGTCTGGATTGCTGTTACTTTGGAAAAATGTGTATTGTTTGTTTGTTTGTGTGTATGTTTGTTTGTCTGTTTGTTTATTTGTCTGT
Source organism: Strongylocentrotus droebachiensis (assembly GCA_035222895.1). Classification (NCBI taxonomy): domain Eukaryota; kingdom Metazoa; phylum Echinodermata; class Echinoidea; order Camarodonta; family Strongylocentrotidae; genus Strongylocentrotus; species Strongylocentrotus droebachiensis. The sequence continues at coordinate 110,841 of JAVYIG010003335.1, forward strand.
TTGTTTGTTGTTCTCTTCTAAACTAGAAATACCCACCTGTCTCGTGGTCTGGGATGTTGTTACTCTGGATGACCCAGTTGGACCCACTTGAGGTGATCGTGACCCATCCAGTAATGCCGGTGTTCCCCTCAGGTGCCCCGGTGGTGCCGAAGTAGTCCGTCTCCTCCACGGTGATGCCGTGAGCGAGGGCCACGCAGATGGCCACAACCAATATTCGCAACATGGTTGGTATAGTACAGTGAACTTTTTAAAGAGAAGTTTCAGTTCTGGTTTGAAAGAAAAAAGGTGAAGGATAATTCGGATAAAAAGGGAAAAATCTTACTTTCGTAATATATGAAATTATGCAACAAAACAACTTAAATATATCACAAGTTATCACGGACAGAAATATAGATAAATGGATAAACACAAATGTAAAAATACCTTACCTCTCAGATGCAACCAAGACAGAAAATGTGAGATATCCTTTTCCTTGTCCAACAGTTTTATATCCCTTGAACGTCATAAAATCTTGTCAAATTCAAAGGTCAGTTTCATTGTTTATTCAAAGTCTTTATCATTTTGTTTTGGAAGTCCATCTGTGCTTGGACTCCTGAGAATTTGCCATTTGGCATCGAGGTATTGTTACGTCAGAGATTTGACGTAACAATAATTTGGCGAAATGTTTCTTGTATTTTCATTTTAGTTTTTAAGTGGTATGTTCTTTTTATGCTTGACATTTAAAGCGTACTTGTTATCCTGCTTATCAATATTGAGAGGTTTTATTTTATAAGATATGTCTTTGCAAAATGTTTTTTCATCGCCTAATATAGCTCGATGAGTTATCGTGAAATGTAGCGCTACATTGAAAAGTCTTGGAGGGCTTTGGTACAAAAGAAGAAGAAAAAAAGGAGTTGAAGAAAAGCGAAGGAAAGCGTCGGGACATTGGGAGTCTCACGGTTTTCAAACAAGATAAACTTGAAACAAGGAGGGTCAAAAACATAACGCAAAGAACACGCAAAACAATACAAGGATACAAAGGAAAACAATATTGACATAGCAACATCGCCTTTTATGAACTTGATGTGGGGCTATGTTTGTACAGTCTTACATCTATAAGTGTTAGTGCATGGTACCGTTTCATCGTCTTATCTGATTGAACTAATTGAAACTCATCTTTCCAGTGGTGATTATACTGTTATATTTCTTAATCATAAGATTGATTGATTAACATATATTTCAGTCATTTTAAGCTGGACATTTTCTCACACTAAGTCCGATAAGGCTGACGTACCACCATGTTACTTGTACTGCAAGGCAATACGTGACGTAATTCTCAGGGGCACTGGGTAATAGGTCGAAACAGTTTGGGTAGCAATGTAAAGCTATGGTCATAAATCAGAGCAGCGACCGACCAATCAGTAGCCTGCTCGGTCGCTGCTGGAATTAGGCATCGCCCAGCGATTAGGTCGGTGCCCGGGCGGCGACCGCCCAGGCACCGAGCGTATTTTGGGCGTCGAGTGAAAAGTTTTAGCGCGCCCAAATTTTAACTCCGCGCTAAAACTTCAGCGGCGACCGAGCGATGCCCTAAAAACGAGCGGTGCCTGGGCGGCCGCCGCTCGGTAGCCGGCCAGCCGCCGGGCAGAATTGGTTAAAAACTCGCCGCTCGGCCGCCGTGCAGGCTACTTTTGGGTAATGTGACTATAGCATAATCGACGGTTAAATGTTTTGTTTCTATTCACCTCTCTCTCTCTCTCTCTCTCTCTCTTTCTTGCTCTCATTTCCCCTCCCTCCTTAGCTATTTCCCTTAGTATTTCTCCCCGACTGTTTCACTCACTCTCTCTCTCTCTCTCTCTTTCTCTTTCTCTCTTGTGACATCACATGGTCCAGATTCTGCCATGTACCAGATACTCCTCGAATTCAGAGCGAGTAGGTGGTGTTCAATATTAAGGCATGTGTCGATAGGCAGGCGCGTAGCCACGGGGGGGGGGGGGGGGGGGTTGAAATTTTGTAGACCCCTTTTTTTTTACCTCGATCGATTACATGTATGTGCCCCCCCCCCCCCCCCCCCAAACATCAAACTCTGGCTACGCGCCTGTCGATAGGTCCTTCCTTTAATAACATCATAAGGAAAAAACAAGTTCATTTTGTTGGGCTTATTATGAAAACAGAAGGCACAGAAAAGCAGGATACTGACAGAAAAATTGAAAGAAAGAGAAGCAGAGTGAGACAGCGCATCAAATATGGATAAGTTCATTGGGACATCGAACTATATGAACTATGATGTACAAGGGACCTACAAACCATAGGAAAAGTTCGTTGACGCAACTTATGAACATTCTGCACTGCCTACACACTCAACGTCTGATCAATCACAAAATGATATATCAAGTTGATAGTGGGGAAGATTGCGGGGAAGAAATAAATGTTTATGTTAAACATAATTAATGTTAAAATGAAAAGAAAAATCTACTCAGAAATCTAGATTAGTTAATAGCATGCCCCATCTCTGTCATCATTAATTCTGTTAGATTCACATTATGTGGGCCTAAAATAAATATTTCTGGAAAATATTTAACCGTAATAGTTAACCCTACTCATGAAATCTTTGAGGGTAAATGTTTAATTTAGATAACACATTTTCTAAATTACTCATCCCATTTTAAAGGGATAAAAACAGTTATCAGCAGTTGGAAAGTAAATACAGATCGTGATGGAGATGAAGAAATAAAGTATTCTTCATTAACTTTTACTCTCAGACCGATGGTTTTGATGAAAGTTCGTAGAAGACGGCTCATTAATGTGATCATGTAAACTGTCATAGATTTAATTTATTTTAATTCTAAAATCGAGATAATTTGAAACAAATACTATAAAATAATTCGTTAACCCCCCCCCCCCCCCCCCCCCCCCCCTTTAGTGAGAATGAAACCACACAGTTCCTGTCGATGTCAAATACTACTGACTTTCCCGTTTCTGTAAAAGGTTTTCTCATAAAGATATAGACTTAGTCAAAACTTCTTCTTTTTTCCAGGAAAAATTTAAACAATATCCTTCTTTTCTGAGAAACATCTTGATTTCGTGTTTTTCATTTGCAAAATAGATTCTTGTTTGTTTGTTGATGTTTTTTGTTTTGTTATTGTTTAATTTGATTTTTTTTATATTTTTTAGACAAATGCGTTAAAAAACGCCCGATATCCAATAGCTGGAACTGCTAATTTTATAGAGTGAGAAATGTTACCACAATGTACTATGAAAATAAAACACTAACGCCTTTCTTCAAGATCTTTGTGGAAAAGTAATCAGTATATTAAAAAACAATGTAGGTCAAGAAACAATGAGTACCTTCTATGGACGTGACAAATGGTAATTTAGTAAGTTGAAAATACAATCAGGATACAAAATGAAAAGAAAAGGATTCTATATATTTCTATTCCAGGAAAACTGTCGCCCAACTTCGAGATCCTATTCGGAAATAAACTTAATCAATATATAAAGTAGGTCAAGAAACAATTGACTGTCTTATCACTACCCCGAAATGGTAATTTAGTAAGGCGAAAAGGCAATTAAATTGTACAAGTTGAGAAAAAGCCAGATAGTACCCTAACAGATTTTTCTGGATTATCTTACTAGATTTGCCTTCCAACTGGAATCAACTGGCGAACGTACGTGACTTTTGACAGAGCCACAAGCAGTTATTGGATGCATCCCGACGTTTTAAGAGGCAATATTAAACCGTTGGATAAAGCTTCCATGGATGTGGGCGCTAGGGAGCATGCGTCGTGACCTACGGGTCAATAAGAGGTCTGTATTTGCAAACAGGCGATTGTTATCAAATATGGCCTGCAGGAGGAAGGTGGAAGATGATATTCGAAGGCCTGGTATTTCAATAATTAAATATAGATTAACTTATCTCCCGGTCGGGTTAGAAGGGTGTGTTTTGGAGGTGTTTCGGCTCAGCGGATTCAGCGATGGCGTTGGGATCGGGGTACCTCAACGAAGCGAGGCCGGGTTCGAGACCACGTAAATGCACTCGTGCCCTAGGGAAGACAGCAATGTACAATCAGTGGCAACGCACCCTCTGTTTTTATGCTTTAAAGGAGGGGGTTCCGGGAAGAAGTGAACCTAAAATATTGTGGGCACTCTTTTTTAATTTCAAATAAACGTTAATCTACGCTAAGCTCAAGTGTGGCTACTTGCTAAGTTTATTCTCGTTGGATTTACACCAATGCCAATATAAGAGGGATATACAAGGGGTATCGATCTGAAAGTTAAATTGCCTAACGATAACAAGTTTAGGGGTACTCGAGCAACTGATCCAGCACCCCATTCCCCTTCTCTCTATTTTTCTTTAGGAAATATCGAACACAAAACCAGTGACGCTGCGTGACAATGTTATAGAATGCTCATGAAAAACATAACATGTAATGATGCCTTCAGGCTGTCATTTTCCATGACAGAACTCCGGTTTAGAATGCGATAAAAAAACAAAAATCGCCCCAGGCAGGAAAATTGTTCAAGAAGAAAATGATGCGGCTTATCCGAGGTCTTTACCCTGACTTGCCCGATACCACCCGCAGACCTTTCTGTAATTGGAGCTTTCAAAATGATTCCTCCAACCTTTGCTTATCCAACGGATTCCGACGTTGAGTCCTCACTGCATACGCCACGACCAAACATTACCACATCCGCCGTCCTCGGGGGAGGATGGTGCTACGTGAAGAATGGCTGATTTACCAAGGGGCGGTGCGAAAGTTTTAGCGGTAAAAAATTGGACGAATTTCCTCGGAGACACACCGACGTGCCGCTTTGTGAATTTTGAATGTTTTATTTCGTTTATTTCCTTCGTTTGCTTAGCCATCGCGGTGAGATGTTTTATCTTTAAGTAATAATGATTCTGCCTCAGCTTCTGACGGTGCCGCAGGACAATGACTTCGTGATTCGTGATTAAGTTTTGTTCGTGATCCAACTCCATTTTTATTGCATGGGACTGAGGCAAAGTTTATGTTGACACACGATACATAGCATCGAGTTCGCAAACAAATGCTTTAGGGGATTTTACTCTGTTCAGTTAAGATGTTATACATGCATTCTATAATTCCAACTGTAGATAATTCATAGCAAATCGTTTTAGAATTTTCACTGATGAATACGAAAATACAAATTGGAAATTATAACAAATTTAATTTGACTTATTGGGTAACGCAGTAATAAATGTTGTATGGTATTAATATACTTAAGAAATATCTACATTGCTCCTTACACTGATTATTAACATATTTTCTATCTTGCATATTTTATTTTGAAATAAAACGATTTCATTCATTCGTATAACGGGTTGATTTCTTTGTTTTTGATGTGTTTATTGTCGCACCTCTGTACCAGGTTTGTTTGTTTGTTTGTTTATTTCATTAAATTTCATCTTTACTCCCCACGTGCGGGTGTGTCCTGTTATTAAATTTCAATTTGTTTTCATATTATATGCGTTCATCTGCTCATTATCTTACCAATGTGTTCTCTCCCTCTCAGTCTCGGAAGCTGTGACGAAATATAAAAATGACTTAAATTGTCTTGGGAATAAAAATAAACACTAACAAATATTTTCCCTTTCCCTCAAAGAAAAAGAAACGTTTGTAAATCACACTCAAGGCAAAAACAAGAAGTGCACTACATTCTAAAGAAATACCTTTGTATTCTCTCACAATTAACGCTGATTTGGGATGAATCCTTTAATTATTTCAACTATTATTACACCTAAAGAGATGATTTGTCCTACAAAGCCAGAAAATAGCAACGAAAACACCTATTGTAAAGCTGTGCGTCTTGTCCTTGTCTTTCGAATTTCTCCCATGAGGGCAAGACAAAAAGCTTAGTGCGTCTATTTTCGTTGCCTTTTGGGGTATATTAAATGATAAAGCAATATGCACTAATACAGAATGAAATCATTTTCATTTTTCACTACAAAGTTAGATAACAGATGAACTCAAGTTTGAACCCCTAGAACGAAATATTGATAAGGTCTTAAATTAGGAATAGTCCTTGGAAAGCCATTTTCATATATCACTATATCAAGTTTCTAAGTTCGCAGACTGATTTAATCGCAGAAGAATTCTTTATCAATTGAGTTCTGCCAGTAACAAAATAAATAGTCTGGAATTACTCACATGATGTCTCCCGAGCTCATTTAATATCTCAGTCACACTTCCAAGCCGACCGATTCTTAGTCGTAGGGGGTAATGTAATCTTTTTTTTAGTTCGCTCTGTCGTCTGTCTGGACTCGATGTCCTCGGTGTGACTGTACAGTATCCTATTCTTCCCAAGTCACACCGCCGAACCGACTCAACACCAAACTCCAAAGTCCAAACCGACCGATTATTTTGCATCCAGGGTACTGTGTTCGGTCATTTTAGTCGGTCTGGTGTAGGTATCGTTGGTGTGACTGTGTTCTGTACTAGTTTACCTCAGTCACATCCCTAAACCTACTTATACACACTGACTCCAAACCAACCAGTTTGTGTGTAAGATTGTGGTAATCTTCTGTTCACTATGTTGTCTGTCTGGGTTTCGTTTCACAAAACCGTCGTTTGAACAAGGTCCCCGACATCTCGTTGAAACACGGGTATTTATGTCACTCAATCGGATGTCGGTGAACTTGTACTTATACCATTTCGGTAAGACGATGCCCCGGTGTTGGTCTTGTTGGTGTGGCAGGGGCATAACCGGGAAAAGGAAATGCAACAAAACTTTGGTAGAAGGCATTAAGTTGACAAAGTTGACGCCGAGTTTCTTAGGCTGCTTCTAATATGATGAACCCCGATGATGATTGCCTATCAGCCGATGAAAGGCATTTAAATTCGCGGAGGAAAAGTGGAAGCCAATTGACGAAAGATGTGTTCTTGTCTTTCGCAAGAAGTACAACGCATAAATTCAGTGATTGCGCCATCAATGATGATTATTGGGTCTAAAATTGATCGTAATTTGATCTGTGCTGATGATTAATACGGAGAATATTATGATTTTTTTCTTCTCTAGATGTAGCATCACGTGTTGAAAAGCTCTCTTTGAGTGGTTTGTAAGAAATGGCTTATCGTAAGGAAAGAATGAAAATAAAATTTGCAGTGGAATTAAATTGAGGTGTAATGTAAAGCAAAAGGGAAAACAAGTATTGCTCTAGGGAAAAGGTTAAACTGCAATTTATTTGCAGTCAGTAGTTTAACACAAAATTATGTTTTCAAGAAATCTTTCCATTTCTGCAGAAAATAATACTTGCACACACGATAAATAGATACGGAAACACTTAATCTGCTTATAGAGAAGGGGAGGTGAAGTGGAAGCAAAGACAGAGAGAGAGACCCTGGTAGAAAGACGAATAGATAAATTAACGTTGGATACCAATGAATACATGTATATATATATATATATACGTATATATATATATATATATATATTAAGTATTTTGATAGAAAGGGGTAAACAGACAGATACATACATACCTGGAACATAGAAGCAGAAAAAAGAAGGGCATATAGAGGGACAGATAGATAAACAGCCAAGGGAGAGAGGGGAGGCGGGTAATTAGCTTTGCCCGCGAGTCGTTGGGGTAAATTACTAATATTAGTAGTATTGGTAGTAGTAGTACTAGTAGTAGTAGTAGTAGTAGTAGTAGTAGTAGTAGTAGTAGTAATAGTAGTAGGAGGGGAGGAAAAGTAGTAGTAGTAGTAGTAGTAATAGTAGTAGTAATATCATTACTTTATCCCAAATTCAATGAGCTGAATAAAATACTGAAAACAGAAACCCGTAAAGAAAGAGGATGTATCTCTTAGAGACAGCGAAGGAGTACATGTAATCACATTTAACACTCGCATAAGAATGCAAAATGTAATAAATAACAATATGTGCATGCGCATTAAACATGAAATATCATTGGTTGGTTGCAATAACCGAGACGGAATATATCACGTGATAATGTTCATTGCCCAAGGGTCACCTGATATGAAATTACATGTCGTAATGACAGGATGGAAACCAAATGTGATGCGAGTTAACGTGTCCCATTTCACATTGCTCAGAATCTCTTCAGCAAGTTTTATACATCAGATAAACAAAGTTGAGTTATGACCGGATTTAAGTAAACAACTAAATTATCCATACCCCTTGTAAACTTGATGGGTTTTTGTCGTGTGTGTGTTTTGCAACTCTAGAATGAAAGGTGGATTGGTTGAATTAGTTGAATACTTTTAGATGTAAGCTTTAAAATCTCACATTCTCAAGGAACATAAATCGGGACAACTAAATTTTTCGCATATATAATTATGTTTACAAAAATTGGTAAGGGTAGAAATTATTTAGTTGTTGACTGTATATTTTGATATAACACAGGGCAGAGGGGCATTGGAGTTCATTAAACTATTTCCGTTGTTTGACTCTACGATGAATGCGTTCACTTCTTCGGAAGATAGCGCACGTACATCAATCTGACTTGCCCTATATACGTGACGTGTTACCAGTCTCTTTGTGGATTAGGATTGTTGATGTTACAGATACCATGGTGCTAATGAGGTGCAAAGAGGTGAAGTGACATTTGATACGGAGATTAATATTGTCTGTCATCCGTCAAATTTCTGACTCTTGAGTGACACCCCCCCCCCCCCATATTTCCATCTCTCTCTCTCTCTCTCTCTCTCTCTCTTTTCTATCTATCTTTGTTGTTCGCTGATTTCTTTCATTCCTTCTCTCATGCTCCCTCTGTCTCTCTTTCTGCTTATTTCATCACCCGCTGGCCTGTTTATCTGTTTAACGCTTTATCTCTCTTTTGCTATCATTCTCTCTTTCTCTCTCTCTCTCTCTCTCTCTCTCTCTCTTTCTCTCTCTCTCTCTCACTCTCTTTCTATCTTTCTTTGTTCGCGGATTTCTATCGTTCCTTTTCTCATGCTCCCTCTGTCTCTCTTTCGGCTTATTTCATTATCCGCTGACCCTTTGTATATTTCACCATATATAGCTACATGTATTCCATATCTGTCTTTTGCTTTATCTCTCCTTTTTTATCATATTCTCTCTCTCTCTCTCTCTCTCTCTCTCTCGTTGTGTCTCTCATTCTCTATAGCTATACTTGAGGCTACCCTCACAAAACGATAATGATCAATGACTATAAATTCTTCCTCATTTCTTAAATTCCATACTTCGCCAAACAGACCTCTAGGAAGAATAGAGCCGTTTTAATAATGGCTCTAAATAGAGTATTCCACCCGTTTTTTTTTCATAATATTTGTAGATTGTATTTTTTATGTAGTTTAATTTTATACAGAAAATAAAACTAAACCAAACCAAGGAGGAACTTGATATCGTTGTCACATTTTATTATAATCCCCATGTCTGCTCAATATTCGATGTTCTAATTGCCTGTCACGATATGCATGTTATATTATCATGAATACATGGTTAGGGGGCTACATGGTCATCCTCGTGTAACAAATACCAGTCCCTCGAGCTTCACTTCAAATGTAATTGGAACACAGTGAACTAGGAAATGAAACAGACAGTCATACCAAACATGATGTGTGATGTTTTGGTAGAGTTTTTAAATATGAAATCGGGGCAAGGATATTTTCTTACACCCATTTTGGAGGAATATTTTTTGCATTATTTTCAAGTGTATCGAACTTGTTTGCGAAATAAGGACGAAGTCAACATTGAACATTACTTCTAGAATAGTTATTTTTAAAAAATATATATTGAGTTATTCCCTTACTTTCGGCAAACATGGTTGTGTTTGAAAACAAAATCATATCGTATATAGTAAAAGGTATATTAATAAAAAAGTGGCAAATTTCCTGCGATAAAGTGTTGAATGGGGGTGTTACATCCCCATTCGTTTGCCTTTGACTATAAACGCATTCCATGTACAATGTAAATGGGATGTGCCGTAGACACCATTCTGTCTTCCATAGTTCATTTGCAAAGTTTAATGGTAATTTAAATTGATATAATTTGTAATGCAATTTCTGTTTCCTTTCCTTATCAGCTATTTTCTTCTAAACCGCTTAGAGGCAATTTGCAATTTGCGGTATACAAACATCTTATTATTATTATTATTATTATTATTATAACAATATGTGTATATTATAAATATTACAAACATTATCAAGGGTTACACAACCCTTTACGAGAATAAAATGTTCAATTTTGTGGGGAGGGGGGCATAAGGCATTAAGCTAAGTTAAATGTGAACGCAGTCCATGTTCAGTGTGCATAGGCTGTGTTGGAGACACGAGTCTGCCGAATAATAACACTCACGTGTTTATGATGTGACGTTTATTGCAAACATTCTCCACGGTTGACGAGTGAAATGATATCCTCTTGATTACAGTCAAACAAAAAGAAGATGGACACAATGTGAAGAAAATTAGGATGGGTAAAAAGCTTCAGTGATGTTTTGATTATTATGATTGAGAAAAAGTAGGGTAATAGATGAAAGGAAGAGGACATTATGGAGGGCAATGCATGACAGAAAACATATGATTTTGGAGGTTTTCATAAGGCGAACGAGCCAAATTTCGACATGAGGAAAGAGATGCTGACATCGTTTGCCAGAAAAATCAGCTTTTCATTCTCCAAATGTTGACAGTTTATTACAGTGATAATGTAATGTTGTTATCAAAACCCGAATATAAGTCAGTGCTTGCCACCCCCCCCCCCCCCCCCCCCCCAATTCCTGGTCCTTGTCTTATTGGTATTTGTACTCTACGTTTTGACAAAACAAATCAAAATTCAAATTTATTTATTCGGAATCCAAAGATGTAGGACTCTAAATTTGCCTTTAAATTATGACACAAATCTAAATTAAACAAAGATAATTAAAGATAAAGTTGAATTCTGGTCATGCGATTGCATGCCATATTTAGAATATTAAGGCATTTGAAGAACCATGCTTTTCAGGGAACATTTTTAATCTGATCACTCTCACACATGCATAATAACAATGATAACGCTCACCAATTTTTTTTCACCTCTTCCCAGAACTCAACATTCTCTTTATTAGATTCAGGCGTCAAGGTTACAATTAAAAGAAATAGCCAATATGAATGAGGCAGCTGTTGCCCCCCGCCTATAGTTATTTGTGTTCCATGCTTCAAAAAGAGAGACCCTCTTCTTCAATTAGCTGTTGAACGAGCTACCAGGAAGTCATCGTCGTCACCGTTTCCAGGCTTTGAGATTGAGGCGATCACCGAAATGAGGGAATAGACGGGAAAGGTTCGTCGTGAATCTTTTTTTTTTATATAGGACACTGCTCATGTTTAAATTTCACAAATAGGACATACATGACATATTCATAATTCCTGCAAAGTTCTACTGAATTTGATGTTGGCTGCGAAAAGGGACAAAGTATCTTTAAACAAATAAGTTTTTAGTACTCAGAATAAATTGAGAGATTGTGATTTTCTCCACCATCTTTAATAAACATCGCCTTGAAAGGACGTGGCATTGACCGAGGCAATAAATCATATTCATCATTGCTACGGAATGGAGTGGACAACGTACATCTTGAAATTGTAAAAAAAAGAAAGGCAAATACAATCTGTGGAAAGTCACTGTTTTTCACGATAAAGGGGCAGAAAATATGTTTTTATTTTATTTTCATTTGATTTCTTTGATTCATTAGATATGTTTGATAACAAGAACTTCAAAAAAAATACTATAGCCCTGATATTGATAAGATTGATAAAATGAGAACTGAGCTCTCTCTCTCTCTCTATCTATATTTTAATTTTTCTATCCACCTATCTTCTTTCTCTATTTTCTTTGATTTTCTTTGTCACTTCTTTATCTCTTAATCTTTCTCTTTAGTTGTCATTCTCTTTTTCTCTCTCCTCCATCCCATCCCCCTCTCTCTCTCTTTCTCCCTCTCTCCCTCTCTTTATCTCGCTCTCTCTATCTCTCTATCTCTCTCTCTCTCTCATTATATCTTTCTGTTTGTCTCGTCTATTTTTTCCCTTTTCTATCATTCTATCCTCGCTTTCCTTTTCCTTTTCTTCTGTTTTTGTTGGTCACATTTCGAGTTTTATTTATCAAATGTCCCGTTACGAGATTAACAATGACGTCACCCATATCTGTCAAAGTAATAAAGACAAACCGAGCGAACTAAGGAAGAATGATGAGTAATATGAACCAGCTAAACATGACATAATAAAAGCACTTCAGGTAAAGCCGGTGTCGTTATAAAGCTATTCAGTACTCAATCAGTAACGCATTTCTAATGTATGTTACATTATGAAATCATTACTGTTTGAATCAGAAATAATGACATTGTCTGGGCTGTGGCGTAGTTAGAAGGGTGATGGACAAACATTGTCATCTTTGATAAGGAGGGTGTGATCTGGGACTAAACATTGGTACACTTTTGTTAATATCATAGAGTAATACCTATCAAACTGCTTGTGCATACTACAGTGATATATTATAGAAGGTAGACAAAGATTATGAATTTAAGAGCTCTCAGTAATTTGACGTTGAGCAAATAATTTATGCACCTTATATCTCATGACTACGATCGAGGGATTTCCAAGAATTTCATCAGATTCTCGGAAATGCATAGACAAAATAGCACACAACCCATACAATAAATATACTAACAATATGAAAATGTAAGGTCCAACTTTGCTTGTGATTTATCAGTACAATCGAGCGCACATCATCCATTCAAGGTCCATGCACATCTGATAGTATTTATCACATAAGCACCACATCATAGTTGTTATTTTATCCTTTAGATGTTTATTGATCAAAAGAATAAATTGTATCGAGGTATCTCCACCTGTTCTGTATCGATCATATCGATCTTAATCATCTTTAGTACAAATGTCAAGCGAAGGCCCTATTTAGGGTAAAATAATAATGTGAAAAGTTAAACGAAACGAGAATGATAGGGCTTGAAGAACATTGCAAGAAAAGATGCTTATGATGATTAAGATAGTAATGGTGATGGTGATGATGTTGATGATGATAATAATGATGATGATGATAATATTGTTGATGATGATGGTGATGATGATGATGATGTTTGTGTGGGTGGTGATGATGATGATGGTGATGATGATGATGATGATGAAGGTATCGTTGGTGGTAACGGTGATAGTGACGATAATCGTGGCGTTGTTGGTGATGTTAATTAGAGTGATACTATTAATATTGAAAATGATGATGATGATGATGACGATAATAGTGGTGGTGATATTGTCGATGATGATGGTAGTGGTGGTGGTGTTGGTGATGATAGTGGTGGTGATGGTGACGGTGATAGTGATGATGATGGTGGCGTTGTTGGTGATGTTAATTAAAGTGACATTATTATTAATATTGACGAGGATGATGATAACGATAATGGTGATGATGATGACGATTATCACGATGATGATGATGATAATGGTGGTGATGATATTGTTGATGATGATGGTGGTGGTGGTGGTGATGTTAATAAGAGTAATATTATCAATATCATTGACGACATTTGTCAAGCGGCGGTGATAGAAGTGGTCATTGAGTTGCTGGCGGTGCTTACAATGGGGACGATGATGATGACGATGATGTCAGCGATGATGATGAAGAGGGATGACTATAGAGGTATTCGTAATAATGATGATGATAATTAAGCACCACTTTGAGGGGTACAGGCGCGTAGCCAGGGGGAGCGGTGGGGGCGGTCGCCCCCCCCCCCCCAAAAAAACGCCGGCCAAAAAAAAAAGAGAGAGAAAGAGGAGGAAAAAAAAAGAAAGAGGACGTAGGAAGAAAAAGGGAAAAGGAGTCGAGAACGGTACAACGAATCGTCAAAGCTTCCGCGCTTCGCGCCGGAAGGGGGAACTGAGTTCAAATTTAGGATTAAGGAACGGGAAAGGTACAACGAATCGTCTTCTTTCTCTAATAATTTAATGAAACGTCAAAACTTCGCACGAGAGGGGGGGGGAACAGAATTCAGACAATGATTAAGAGTCGAGAAAGGTACAACGAATCGTCTTCTTTCTCTAATAATTTAATAAAACGTAAAAGCTTCGCGTGAGAGGGGGGAGGGACTAAATTCAGAAAAGGATTATGAGTCGAGAAAAGGACAACGAATCGTCTTCTTTCAAAGCTTCCGCGCTTTGCGCGGGAGGGGGACTGAATACAGATAAGATTAAGAGTCGAGAAAGGTACAACGAATCGTCTTTTTTCTCTAATAATTTAATAAAACGTCAAAGCTTCGCGCGAGAGGGGGGAGGGACTGAATTCAGACGAGGATTATGAGTCGAGAAAGGTACAACGAATCGTCTTCTTTCAAAGCTTCCGCGCTTTGCGCGGGAGGGGGACTGAATACAGATAAGATTAAGAGTCGAGAAAGGTACAACGAATCGTCTTTTTTCTCTAATAATTTAATAAAACGTCAAAGCTTCGCGCGAGAGGGGGGAGGGACTGAATTCAGACAAGGATTATGAGTCGAGAAAGGTACAACGAATCGTCTTCTTTCAAAGCTTCCGCGCTTCGCGCGGGAGGGGGGAAACTCCCCCCTCCCTGCACCCACCCCCCTAGGGAGCGCGCTTCGCGCGCTCTTTAGGTGATTCGCACGCTTCGCGTGCTCACTACCGCCCCCCCTAAAATGAAATCCTGGCTACGCGCTTGGAGGGGTATAATATTTGAAGCAGTTCCTCTATTTTATAACCAAAATGATCGCATGCATAGTAAAATATAAATCACGTGACTAGATGATGGAAGTGCAGATGCTCATCATTTATTCACGAAACTGAATATCCTCAGTAACATTATGTTAATGATGTTTTCGATGAGTAGGACACAAAATGAGGCCATGCGGCTTTTAAAAACCTCAAAATCCCATCACTAAACGTGTCAAATGCTGGCATTTTTTCCCTCGTCATCAGCAAGGCTACGATGAAAATTCGATCTGTTGTTTATATATTTCGAGCCCATCAATGCCATCTCTTTCAAATGTCATTTTCTGTATTAATTTCCAGTCGGTTTACTTTAGACTGAGCCGGTTTCGAATTTCCCCAGGGCGTGAAATTTTGCAGCTTCTCGCTCGATAAAACTCGTATTGGATCTGCGGTGAAATGGGGTGAACGGGGACCGTAGATTTAAATTCTCGTCATATACCCCGTTCAGACTATCAAGTTTCGTCGTATGGCTATGCGATAATCGTAAAGCTTCACGAAAATAGCTACACTTTTCTAGTCTGACCTTCATGAAGCGAAACCCAAGTTTAAGCATCGTTTCGAATGAAAACTCGATAAGGAATAAAAGGTCTCGTTCTGCTGATCGACCAGTTGCCATGTCAAATGGCCGAAGCTAGTTGCGGGACATACGACGTTTCTGTATACAATGTTGTCATCCTGTCCGAACGACCTTGTTGTCATTCAATGATTCTTTATACGACTCTTCTGTAAACGAGTTCGTATAAGTTTCTTCTAGTCTGAACGACCTATTTGACATAGGTTCATAATATAGATCTATTTTTAACTCTGATAATCATTTATGGCAAGTATCAAAGCTATCTGAAAATATGGCACTGGTCCAACGTAGAAATAGGTGATTACGACCATCAAAGAAAATACAAATTTCACAATAATGAAGGAGATAATTGATTACACGTAGGAGTTCTGAGACCTGAAAAGGAAACAACCAAATATTGTTTTTATTTTAAAAACATATCTTCAATGTACATGTAATCGCCACAACGAAATATTAGGGGTTATGATCTCTTTCTTCTCAAATAAACTATTTATATTTTAAACGAAGTACATTCTTTAAACGGAGTATTCAAAGATGAAACTATTAAAAATATTAAATTAAACATTATATGGCTAATGCCAAATACTACTTCTGTTTAAAGGGATAGTTGAGTTTTGCTGCAGAAGGCGCTACATTAAAAAACATGTTTTAAAAAACATATCTTCAATGTACATGTAATCGCCACAACGAAATATTAGGGGTTATGATCTCTTTCTTCTCAAATAAACTATTTATATTTTAAACGAAGTACATTCTTTAAACGGAGTATTCAAAGATGAAACTATTAAAAATATTAAATTAAACATTATATGGCTAATGCCAAATACTACGTTCATTTAAAGGGATAGTTGAGTTTTGCTGCAGAAGGCGCTACGTTAAAAAACTGAAAAATTGTAAGATAATGACAAACTGAGTGTCAAATTTGAAAGAACATACATGTCATAAATAAGAATAAGAGCAATAACCATGCATTTTGACGAAATTTGCGGTCTGAAACAAGAACTCAACGATCCTTTTAAGAGGTGCAGCCCCGTAGTTTGTTGAAC
Source organism: Strongylocentrotus droebachiensis (assembly GCA_035222895.1). NCBI lineage: Eukaryota > Metazoa > Echinodermata > Echinoidea > Camarodonta > Strongylocentrotidae > Strongylocentrotus > Strongylocentrotus droebachiensis. The sequence goes on from JAVYIG010003335.1 coordinate 127,136, forward strand.
AAAGCAGGGTGTTCATTTGTCATGTAGCATTTGTAGGATTGATCAAATGTTAGAAATGCGCCCTGTAAGTTTATTTTCATCCTCTGTGATGGGGCTATTCGGACATATTTTCGGGGTCGAAATTGAACGTTTTTATAAATTCGTGTGTGCAATAAATGCGTCAGAATGTTTCAATCTTTTTTTTTAATCTTATCATACGGTTTATAAAGTGCTAGTTTAAATGAGGTCATGGGTTCTAACCGAATGACTAGGTATATGAAGAGGTTTGAAAGATGGCCTTAATTTTAGTTACAAATAATTGGAAATTCTCGTCAATAAACACCAAGTGTATACATGTTCATGGAATCAAAGACAGATGAAGAAATGGGAACAAGAGAACAGGAAGAAGAAGGATAAAAAGGAGGAGAGAAGGGAGAAGAATAAAAAGAAGGAGAAAAACATGAAAAGCAGTAGTAGGAATAGGAGATGGAGAAGAAAAAGATAAAGAAGAAGAAGGGGGAAAGAGGAGGAGGAGGAGAAGGAGGAGACAGGAAGCATTTTGTTCAAGACACGACCAAAAAATGATAAAAATGTGGAATTTAATTGTGACGTAATTACAAACAAAAGTCTATATGACTGTGAATGTTCGAGTATGGATCATGGTAAATAACCCTGAAAATCTCATGTTTCCGGACTGTATGAAACAAAACAGATTCTTAATAATTCAACGTTATGCAGATACATGTAGACGACACCGCAACCTTCAGCGCAGGTGCGATATGAATAATCTTCCTTACACAAACAACTCATTATGATAACCTCTCGTTCAATAGCGAGTCAAATTGTTCTAAAAAATAATACATGAGTAATAATTACCTTCTCATGACCACGTTTCTTGTTGCTATCATTTCCGGTGAATATTTATCTTGTTTTATAATCACTTGCATTATTTGATGTCAGATGAAATGCTTTCACAATTTGTTGGGGGCAGTAGGATTTATAATGATGCTATTAAACACATTGGCTTCGGTCGTGACTCTTGGCAAATTTACAATTGTTATTCTGTAATATGTATTGTACGTTCTAAAAGGAAAATGTTTAAACTTTATGACTTCCAAATAATTTCACATAATCACCAATTTCAACAAATGGATGGAGAAGGCGATAATCCAAAGCATTGAATCTACAAATGATCTGAAAAGCAATGCATAATAATGGCTTTTTGGATGCCCCCATCCCCTCCTCTCTTTCTCTCTCGCTCTCTCTCTCCCTTTCTCCCTCACTCTCTCTTTATCTCTCCCCCTCTCTCTCACTGTCTCCATCTATTCTCGCTGTCACTTTATTTTGCTTTCTTTCCTTCCATTGACATGCTCGTTTCACACCCCTTAACCCACACACACGCACACACACACATACACAAATATGCACCAAAACACTGATATCCACCCACACCCACACACACCCACTCACACTCACTCACTCAACTCACTCACCCATGTCTCCTCTCTCTCTCTCTCTCTCTCTCTCTATCTCTCTCTCTCTCTCTCTCTCTCTCTCTCTCTCTCTCTCTTTTCACCCTCTCTATCAAACACATATACACTAGCTCTCTCTTTCTCTCACACTATCTCCCCCTCCCCCTCCTCCTCCATCCCTCCCTTTCTCCCCTCCTTCGTTACCCCTCCACCAGTTCCCTTCTCTATAAAATAAAACATTCACCTGATTCTACCCGCATCGTACTAATTGTGCTTAAATCGTGTCTGATGCATGTAGATGTATCACTCGCAGGCCCCCAAGACATCAAGCGGTTCTTCATTGATCCGCCATGGGGCTAGATCAGGTTGGGATGGTGAGCATGATGTCGCTCATAATCGGCATCTGGTCGGGGATTTGTTTCAAACCGTAGTTCAAGTGTTTTCCCTGAGAATCACAAAATGACTATCCCCCATAAAAAGGAGATTAGAGGACTCAGGATTAGGGTTAAATATCCATCTTTCTTGCATTAATATGTGCACAAAATATTGTACAATACTTTTGTGTATCAATATATATTGCAGTCACATTTTTAAGGGTGGATTTTAGGGGTGAACTTTAATGTCCCTTATAATCCTTAAAGAAAACTTTTTTTTAACACATTATTGACACAAAGAAAACATATTAAATGACAAAGAGAAGGATAAATAAATTAATAAAAAAAGATAATTACAACAATAGTTACATAAATAAAAAGATAAATGGAAAAATAAAAACATAAAGGCTAGGCCTCAATAAATAATTAATTGATAAACCAAAATACCTATATCATTGAGATAATCATAGAAATCAATTCTATACAAAATTGTATCATCCATATGTTCATGTATATACCCAACACTGAAGGTATCACAGCTTCAATCAAAATTCCTAAACTCTAGGTCCTTTTCAGAAGTGTCAGCACGAATTTGCCATCGAGTTTATTGACTGTGAAATCTAGCAGACAACATAATGAAAAATAGCCTTCCCTTTTAAAGAGCAAGTTAGGAACAGCTTTACGTAGACGGCTTGTTTTTACATCGAAATGAAACGGTTAATTAGTTCTATGAACCTCGACATAACGACGTCAATGCCACGAAAATAACCGTGATATTGGAAGAAAACCAATGCCTACAGGAAAAAAACGTAGGGGAATAATCATGTAAATGATGCTATTCCTGTAGAGATTTCTTTTTGCAATATTTGGTGTTTTCCTCTTGATCAGCATGATTTGTGAATAGCCGCTGCGAGTCTGCCTGTTTTGTTCTTGTTTTTCATTTATGTATATATTGTCATTCCTGATGTGCCTCTACAGCTGCGCAGTTTCATTTTACATTTGAGTTTATCTTTTGTTTGAAAAAAAATGTTGTGTTTATATTTCATCTTAATGTGGAAGTGTTTACTGGTGTGAGGTATAAAACTGACATTTGTCAACATTCTCTGTACAGAGGTGGTTTGTGGAGCCAGATGTAGTCTCAGTGGAACAACCCTCGATGTCGGAAACTGAAGCTAACGTTAGAACTATAGACTGGATCTTGTGTCTTCATCTTATCCATGAGTCTAGGTCTATGATAATTTTGCTCAAATCTACATAAGTGTAGACTATATCCGATTATAATACAGTAACTAACGTATTTGTATCCTTTCATTTAGACGTAAGAGACGGGAGGGGCGGCTACAAGCCTAAAGCCGACTGCGGATTTTGAAGCTCAAAAAATCCAATCTTATGGCAACCACCAAGCAGCGGATACCCGAATGCTCTCGTATAAAATAAAATAAATATTAGGAAATGAGACACAAGCCACCGCCCCCCCCCCCCCCCACCCCCCTCCCTATCTCATTCTTATGGCCATATTGTTCATCCAACTACAGGAATGATTACGCAGGTTAATGCATTTTAATGGGCACGACACACGCAGCATGTGCAGGATTTCAATTGTTGTCAAAAACGTGACATTTTAAACGCGCTCGTAAACTGATACTTGATTATACATCGTCTCTTTTAACCAGACATTTGAGCCGTTCTGTTACCTCATATCGAAATATTATTTAAAAGTAGATAGCTAGACAACGGGTTATTTCATATAAATTATTTAAATGGTCACGCCCTTATCACTTTCCCACTGAGGTTTCAGACAACTTAGTATTGTGCCTCGTTGTATTCGACAATAGGTGGTGCTCTTCATATTTTTTTTTTCTGCAAGGCATTAATGAGAAAATGTAATGATTATATCAAGTTTCCTTCTTCGTCATGTTCTTTTAATTAAAAAAATATTAAAGGAGTGATAACCTTTTTTTTTCAATTTAGTTTGAATTAACATTCCCTCTCAACAGATAAAGAAGAGCAAAAATAATGATAGTGAAGATAATGATATATAATATTGTCAGGCGCTTTTAAATTAAAGGAACAAATATTCATCCGATATAAATAGCAATACTCCCTTGTTATAAACTCCTTAATATACCAGGTACCCATAGGCACCTGGCTAACGGGAATCAATGCAGATAAAATATATAATATATATAATATATGTAATATATAAACCGAAAGTACTTTATACGAAAAGCAGAGAATTCGCCCAAAATAGACCTAGACTCATGGCTATAGATGGTTCATCAAACTTTAATTTCTTATCTCCCCTCTCTCTGTCTCCCTATCCATTTCTCTCTCTCTCTTCATATCTCTCTCCCTCTTTCTCTCTCTCTCTCTCTATAATATATATATATATATATATCTTTCTTCCTATCTCTCTCTATACCCTCTTTCTCTCTCTCTCTCTCTTTCTTCTTATCTCTCTCTTTCTTCCTTTCTCTCTCTCTCCATGTCTGTCTTTCTCTGTCTTTCTTTGTCTCAGTCTCTCTCTCTCTCTCTCTCTCTCTCTCATTGTATATATATTTATCTATTAATACCTATCTATTTGTTTTCATGTTAACCTGTCACCGCAGCGGCTATTACATCTAAGCGACGTTGAAATCCCAAACCTTTACTATTATCGATTGAAACATTATTTTCGGAAGCTGGCGGGTCGATGAAGATATCGTTTGGACAAATCGAATCTAAAAGAATCGAAATACAGTACCGCAAAAGCTACACAGACGCATATCAAATTAACGGGTTCGATAGACTCTACACGCGTCCGGAACAACGGTTACCCAAGAACGATGTAAAATATATCAATCAGAAGCGTGTTTTGCCTCAAATTATCGTCTCCTTAAAAGGATTCATGACAGAAAGCAATACTGTATGTCTTTCTAAAATGGATTTGCTATTGACCCAAAAACTTTTCATCGACCATAATTTTCTGCGTGAGAGTAGATATCTTTATTTTCAAAGCATGTCTGATGAGTTTTATTGCAGAACGTGAGACTGTATGGCTTTCCAAAATGGATCTGATATTGACCCCAAAACTTTTTGATCGACCATTTTTTCAGTTAAAAAAGGAGATAAAAGAACCGATGGACATTTGGCTCCTTGTTGGTAGGTACTTTTCCATTTTTTGACATTTCTAGTGAGTTTCATTACAGGAAGTGAAACTGTCTGCCTTTCCAAAATGCATTGGATATTGAACCTTAAATCGTAATAACTGTTTATATTTTTGTAAACAAAACATAAGACTCGTCTCGAAAGAAAGAAGACTCTCTTTTTTTAGAGAATTACGAGTGACTGAGGCTTATTGCAGAGAGTAAAACTCTGTACTTTAGTTTTCATAATTATGCTCATTGGCTTTTGATATTGGCCTCAAACCGTTTAGATAGATCAGAAAGGATTTCTCAAAAGAGAAAGATTCTGTGTAGTGATCCCCCAAAAAGAAGAACAACAGAGGATATGAATATGGAGGCGACCATTTCAAAGAAGAAAAAATAGAGCATGTTTCACGAGATTCAATCCAGATTCAGAAAGTATATATTTGTGCCTTTCAATATTGAACTACCCTTAACAAACTTTGATTGACCCAAGTTTGCTTAACATGTGAGATATTTTCTGCGCATATTATCACTACACAAGCTTTTAAATCAGATGAGGGGCTAACTTTCTGATTAGGGTAGGTGACGGGAATTGGAGACCATCAAGCTTAAACACATCACTGTCTGTCCGTGTTGGCTTCAATATTACTATAGAGCCACTTGTGGCCTTTAACACACGACTGCATGTATCCAATTCATTTCGAAGACTTAAATGCGTTCTTTCTCCGAGAAAATTGGCAAAACTGACCAAGGTAAGCAATTTTTATAGTAAAATTTTGCTCTAATATAAAAACACAATTTTCACTGAATGTTGTGGTGTATGCAGATATTTAGAGGTGGCGCCATTTTGTCCGTTTCGGGCCGTTTTTTAAGCCTTTCTTTCGCCCTTCCTATCTCCACTAGCACAGAAGCTACAGATTTCTTACAAATTGCTCTGGATAGTCCAAGAGAAGCTTTTTTGTTCGACACGTAGAAACACGGGCGTCACTGCACGCAAATCGTTGTGACACGATCACATTAATACTAGCCACATATACGTTTCTTTATATTTTCTTTATTTTGATGTCTATCCATGTTGATTGAACTTTTGAAAAATAGAAGTCACTCATTTAATATAACTTTGAAAACAAGAATACATTAAATTATGAAGCTTTTGGTAGTCATCAATACTTGCGTATTCCTTTTAATTCAACATTTGATGCACACAAAAATAAAATGCAGCGGGATAAATAGAAAAATAAAGCAGAGAACACAAAAAAATATTTCATGTATTTTACGAAGCACTCATGTTACAAAAAAGGAAATTCTTTTTAGGTCTCTTCACCGACTTTTAGGCGGCCCTACTTCTTCTCGTTATACTTTAGCGTGAAATATTTGCAACAAAATTGACCAAGTTCAGTGTGACCTTGTCTTACCTCTGACATATTTTGTACATATTAAAGATAAAGATAAAGATGACTTCTGGTCATCTGATTGCATTGTGAAAGAAAAGGTGTGAAATGGATCAGAAAAAGTTTGTATGTAGCATGTAAGTATTGGTGTGTACTGCAAAGTTCTGGAGTCATCAAAATCATAATAAATTTGGCCCAGTCTTGGTAAAGTAACAAGCACTGTACACAGAAAGATGTATATGGGACTACACAAATGGTGTCGGAGCCACTAACCTTGATTTCCTATTATGTCTGTGCTAATTACTCAGCCAGTATATATTTTCTACCAAAATTGTTTGGCAAATGACATTTATTTGTAATCTTGAACATTCAGTGTAATTTTCGTTTGATTCTGTGAGAATTGTTTTTCTTTCTCTTTTTTTTACCAGAACTCACCTTTATCTTTTACCTTTATAGGAAATTAGTCATTTAATCTGCATGCACATATTTATCGTTTTGAAAACGAGAATACATTATCATATCATGAACCTTTCCTTAAATTTCCTTAGTTATCAATAAATTTGTATTCTTTTTATTTCAGCATTTGATGCACACACAGGTAATATGCAGCCAGAAAAATAAAAAAAATGAAACAAATCAAGAAGTACACACACATATTTTACGAATGACTGCAGCAGTACTCGTGACACACAAAAACGAAAACTATTCTTAGGTCTTATCACCGATGTTATGTAACTCCACTTCTTCTCGTTGTACTTAAGAGTAAAATATTTGAAACAAATTATTTGAAACAAATTTGCCTAAGTTAAGTGTGACCTTGTCTAACCTTTGACATATTTAGTACGTTTTCATTTCCATAGGAAGTTACTCGCTGAATCTGCACACACAAGTTTATTATTTTGAAAACGAGAATACATTATCATATCATGAAGCATTCCTTAATTAGCAATGAATTTGTATTATTTTTATTTTGCAGCTAGAAAAAATAAAACATGAAGTATATAACAGAGCAAACAAACCTATTTTACGAATGACTGCAGCAGTACTCGTGTCACACTCAAAAAAGAATAATTATTTTACACCTTTTCACCAACTTTCAGGAGACTTTTTTCTTCTTCTCCTCATAGGCATACTTCAGCGTAAAATATATGTACAAAATTGCCCGACCTCAGTGAGATCCTGTTCAAACTCTGAAAGATTACGTGCATTTTAATCTCCATATAATTCCGATTCTGGTAATATTTTGCTTTAATTTTTTTTGTTGTCATTTTGTATAAAAACAATTTGAACATCAAAAACACTTTATACATGATTTAAATATTAAACAATTCGATGTCGTTGGTAAACTTATTGCCTTTTTGCTTGCACGGGCGGGAGGGGGAGGCAAATAAATGACACTCTCTTTTGCACACAAACACGACAAACAAAATAACCACACCACAACATGCTAAACGACAAATGACCAAAAAATCTGTTCACACCATTCACATTTGCTAAACAATGTCGTGTATGGTATAAAAAGTCCTTATAATGTTGATTTAGAACAATCCCCCAAATCCAACAAAAAATGCAGTTACTTTCAAATTTATTTAAAACGTCGGCCCCACCCCCTCCCCCTTAATCGACACGCCACGAAAGACCAATGATAATATTGTCTATTTCAGCTCCCTCGATTGTAAACCCCAATCTCGTTGATACCGCACTTCCATAGCCCAATATAGGGACTAGTATTTGAACATTTAAAGGGGCAAAGGCATTAATTATTTTAGTCGCAATTCTCCCGAAGAAACTTGATTAATTCAAAGTCTGACTGCTCAGATGGTTCGAAACCCCCATGAAATGACCACCAGCATTTCTTCTATTTTAGTTCAGGAATTTCTCAGCGATCCTTTTCAGATCACTCGCGACCAAAACGTCTCTCAATTCCTCTCGATTATCCACCCCGATTCTGTTCTTCCAGGCTTCCATGGCCTTGTAGGTGGCTTCCTCAGAGTTGTTGGCACAGCTCACCAAGATGGAGTCCAGCCTTGCCTTCTCCAGACCGAGCTTGAGGCCAAGAGGGATGTAGTAGTTGTGGGGCACCTCACCGGCGATCTCGTGCAAGACCTGGGATGGCACGTCCGATGATGAAGTTGGTTTACTGGAATAAAAAGTAGGTAGAACAAAAATAACGAACTCGGTCCAATCTGAAGTCGGATGAGTGTCATGTAGGAAAAGAATGTATATCACTATTATAAACAAAAATATTTCGAAATGACAAAGGTATAGTATTTATCCAAAATGTATACATAAAGATTGCAGTTTGAAAACTGTGAATATCAGCGATTTGTTTTTTGTTTATAAATCAGTGGATCGGTATGGGCTAAGTAATTTGAATGTGTTCAAAGACGGTGTGTCTTATTTTGGAGACGATGTATTAACATAATGTTCATCGTATTACTACTACTCCACACTATGTTACAATAAGATATGTATGACAAAATGAAAGAAGTGTATTGAAAGCATAAATAGTGACCTTTGTGATAGATAATTTAATCTATATAAAATGCCTATGCCTCTCGAGACTAACATGCAAATTGTTGTTAATATGACTATTCCAAGTTAGATTTGAATCAATCATTACACCTAAGAATGTTGTAACTTATTTTTCAATTATGGGCATGTCATCTATAAACATATTATAATGAAGAACATGTTTTGAGTGTATGTTTTTGATATATAAAATACAATTAGTCTTTTTAATATTTGGAGAGAGTTCATTGGATTTGAACCAAGACGATAATTTATTTAATTCTAAATTGAGGGTTGTAATAAGAATGCTTAAGTCTTTATGTGAGTGAAATACGTTGGCATCGTATGCGAACAATACGTATGTTAAGAGTGGTGATGCATTAACAATATCATTCATATATACTAAAAACAGTAAGGGACCTATGAGACTTGTGGTACTCCGCATTCTACGTTGGAGATATTAGATGTTGTACATTTAAAAATAACATATTGATGTCTTGTACGCAAATAGTCTTCAAAAAATGGCGACCAGTATAAATGACTATTGTGTTTGGTGTGTGCATTTGCGTGTATTAGTACATGTGTCGGAAGAAAAAAAATCAGGGGTGTACATATATCACGAATAACATGTTCTTTCATGCACCCTCATACAAGATCTAAGGTAATACAGTCTACTATTCCATTAATATTCAGAAAAATGGAGATTTCGGGTCATTCTGTTATCCAAATCAGTGGTGGAATTGTGAGGGGATGACAGCAAAATTTCTTATTGCATTGCCAATTTGTCTCAAAGATTCCATGATTTTCATGATTTTGAAAGATTCATAATTTGTTGTCCAATTTTTCTCAAACTTTCACTGTATTGTTTCACTGAATTTTCTGCTTCCATAAAAATCTAATTTAATATCAGGGTGGGTTTTTCTGTTAACAATGACCATGATCATGACGTACCTTGGCCCAGGGTCCGGAGTGTTAAGCGAAGGTACTGTATATTGAAGAAAGAAATCTTAGCATAAACTTAATTTTAAAAAAAAATAATATTGTACTACGTGTCCCTTTTTCATGGGCAACAACACCTTTAAGGGGGTCTTTCTCTCACAGGACTTTTGTTTAGAGGGGCTAGTTTGACACTAGTGTTTTAAAAATGCATTATTGGTATTAAATGCGCAAAAAGAGATGCTTATAAATAACGAATCACTTTGAATGATGGGATTGGTGTTCATATTTAGGTCATTGCCGAATTCTGAGTACTTTGAAATTCATTTAAATATTCAAAAGCATCACAAACTTTCATTATTTCTTAACTGTACTTTTGATAGAATGTGAAAAACCATCCTGAATTATTTTAATTTTTCAATGTTAAATGATATTTAGATCCAAAGCTTTGCATTAAGAGTATACATATAATATGTTAATTTCACTGATTATTAGTATAATTATCTTCCCTGTTTTAATAATCATATTATAGTAAATGCTCATAATGTTAAACTAGCATGAGCGAACAAAATTTTTAGATAATTTAGAATTCCGTACCATCCCAGGGAATGTCCAGGTAGCATATCATGTCAATGTTCTTGTTCCCGAAACTGAGCTCAATGGTGATATCTTGCGCTCGTCTATCACTGCAATCGACCTGAAAGTCCACTGAATTGGACCTAAACTCGATCATTTCATTTGCCGACAGCGATTTTACCTTTTCAAAAAGAAAAGATTGGTCAATGAGAGATATAGGATGAGATAATGGGAGTGGCAGAGAGAGGGAGAAAAAACGAGATGGAAAGCGAAATGGAGAGAGAGAGAGAGAGAGAGAACAAAAAACATAAAATCATCATTGAAGCCAGGTAATCACTCTTTTTTCGGCAATTTACCGGCACTGTGCCTGTCAAATACATTATAACAATGCAGGCAATAATTCAGCCGTGCAACAAATGAATTTCAGAAATATAATTGTTTTAAAAGCTTCCATCTGCTGACGATTGTCCGAGAGATCCACATAAAGGGGCGGATAAAGGATGATATGGTTTGAGGGGGGCGGTGTAAGAATATGTATAAATATTAATTAGGAGCAGCTAAACCGTAAGCACGAACGAATGATTGTGATATAATAAAGAGTTTTAAGGCAAATCAGTTTTTGGTTTAGAGACAAATGAACCTTGTGTCATCCGTGTTTTGTATTGTGCTTATCCAAATGCTCCTGGAAAATAGACGCTTTTATGTTGAGCTCAACGGGAAGCGCAGCAGATGGAGGAAACAAAAAAATGGACTACCTCAGGGCACCGTACTTGCTCCTGTCCTATTTAATGTTTACACCAACGACCAGTGTACCAGGGACAAGAAGCTTCATCTATGCTGATGACCTTGGCATAGCAGCCCAGAATTCCCACATAGACAAGATAGAAGCCACTCTTTCATCAGATCTAGACAACCTGACAGACTACTACAACAACAACCATTTGAAGGCTAACCCTGCCAAGACCCAGGTTAGCTTGTTCCATCTCCGCAACCACAATGCTGGGAGGAAGCTGTCCCTGAAATGGAACGATGTCTCATTGGAACACTGCGATCACCCTGTCTACCTTGGAATCACTCTTGACCGGACCCTTTCATACAAACAGCATGTTCAAAAGGTGAAGGGTAAAGTTGGGACAAGGAACAACCTCCTACGGAAACTGGCAAACTCGTCTTGGGGTGCCAATTCCTCCACGCTGAGGTCAACTGCTCTTGCGTTGTGTTACTCCGCAGCAGAATATGCCTGCCCTGTATGGGGAAGATCATCCCATACAAAGAAAGTTGATGCAGCACTCAACGACAGCTGCAGATGCATCACTGGCTGCCTCAAGCCCACGAATGTGGACAGCTTCCACTCCCTGGCCGGCATTGCTCCATCCGATGTCCGCAGAACAGTTGCAAGTAGGACTGAACACAGCAGACAAGTTGAGGACACCCGCGATCCCCTTTACTCGCATCAACCGGCCCCTACCCGCCTGAAGTCAAGGAAAAGCTTCCTTCATACAGTCCAGCACTGTCACAACCTCCTCATTCAACCAGAGTGATCTTGTGGGAAGAGAAACGTTGTGAAAACCACCACCATGAAAAGCTACCAATTCCGACCAAGGAACAGCTGCCCCCTGGCCATACATGTGATTGGAAGACGTGGAAGTCCCTCAATAGGATTCGCACAGGGGTGGGGCGATGTAAATACAACATGCATAAATAGGGATATACCGACGACACAGACACCAACTGCGAGTGTGGAACATCCGTGCAATCGATGGCACACTTATTAAGATTTCCATTCCTAATTCACCAATGCTGCCTGGAAGACCTGGTGGCAGCAAATGAGAAGGCTCTTCAGTGTACCAAGGCCTGGCAGAGCATTTTGAGGACACGAAAGAAGAATACAAAGTGTATATATCCTTTTCTTGTACATGATATTATTTATTGTTGGTGCTTGATAAATCTTTATAGATATGTATCACAGCTATTGCATTTTAGATGGTTACTATTTCGTTTTTTTTTTGTTTTTTTTTCTTTTCTTTTTTCTTTTCTTTCTTCATTTTTTTAAATTTTAAATTCAGTTATGAGTTTTGAGTTTTTGATCGATCGGGTGGGTGGTACATGCACAACATTACTTATTATAGGCTCTGTATAACCTTGGCTTGTTAGAACTCTTGTGAGTAATGTGCCGCGGGATTCCATATCCTCAAACTGCTGGCAAACAGAGCAACAAGACCAAGCTCTGTAATTATTAGGATCTCTGTCCAGTAGTGCCGTGTTTGTGCCATCGAACTGGATCGACCAAATCAATTTATTCATAATATATATATATAATATTTTTTCCCGTAACATGAGAGTAATTTTAATAGTTTCATACTATTAATTAAATGTAATGTTAACTGTTTTAAATGGGGGCACGCTACAAGAGTCCTATCTCGCACCCCGGGGCAACGTGTCTGACACGGCTGGTTGTAGCAACTACTCCGAAGATCAAGATACATTAATCTTGATCTAAGAAGACACGGACGGACGATTGTGCTGGTTTAGTTGGACTTGTAGTGAATCAACGCTAGGCCAACAGCTATTAAAACAGGCGGGGGATGTCTGAAATTTCCATGAAAATCAAGGAAAAACAGACGGTATCATATTTTGTCGGGTGCCTTTTTGCCCTTTTACTGTCCATTTACATAGCGCAGCGCCTTTATAACTGCGCTTGAAACCCTGGTTGTAGCTGAGCCGGAATGATCAGGCTCTGAAATAACCAAAGAATTTCTTCCTACTGGATACCCATTAACTGCACCTATTATGAGAGGGGCACACACACTCATAAGGGAAAACAGCTTCAAAGGACCGACAAATGCATAGAAAGTTGTCCACCTTCTTCAAATATCTTTTTTATATTAATCCTTCAAACATACCTTCTTGTACCCGATGGCGTGGCACGTGAGTACGACCTCTGATGAGTCTTGTCCATTCAGATTGAATATGAAGTTCTTCCCCATGTGTGCCGGGACGACTGGGTATGGAGAATCGTTATTTATTTTTTCCATCATCATCTGAAGAGAGAGAGAAGAGCAAAAAGAAAAAGTGTGAAATAAATTTGAATAAAATTTGAAAGAAATTACCTTCTTCTGGCAACTGTACTTTATATAACTTTCGTCAAGAAGGTAAATGATAATATCTTTACCGTCTCCATACCGTCAGTTAGGTCGTAGATGAGAACGTTGATGATGGGTTTCTTCGTGTCCGGCATTTTCTTGGGGATGAACGGACGGCAGACCAGCTTCTTGTAAACCTGACTGCCCTTCGCCGTCAAGGAGTACCTTCCTAGTCGTGTCACATCGAGCGTTATTTCGCCGTTTTTTCCGATCGAACATATTGCTGATAATTGAATTGGATTTAAATGGTATTAAAAATTGCTCATATATTTCGATGTGGTGATCATGTTCTTTAATCATGAACCTATTCATTTAAATCCTTCTATGTGACAGGTGTTTATTACCCCCCCCCCCCCCCACCTGGCAAGGGTCAATATAAATTAGTAACAGGAAGTGCCTTAAAATGGTTCCACATAAATGAGAAGCGATTTCGAGGAAATTATGAAATGCAATATTTTGTATTATTATAACTACTAAAAGAATCTTTTTTTTTAAAAAGAATAATATATCATGTATATAATTGGAATTTTAGTTTTAATTTTATATTTGAATTTAAATTGAATTCTAAGATGCATCATATGAAAGGGCTGTTCGATGATAACCCCACTCCCGCCCCCTCCCCCTCCCACCGGCTCCGAAATATTTAGTTTTGGTTTTACTTGGTGATAGGGAGTACCCAGATGTAATTTACAAATGTATACAAAAAAAATAAGTGGCGCAGGACTATATTTATATGATTGATCTCATAACGGAAAAAAAATAAAATAATGAGATGTAAAAGCACCTCCTTTATCATTCACTCCCCGGTCGCGTCGTTCGGCGTCATCGACCAGTTCATGCACGTTAAAATGCGTATCATTCGACCACGAGCTGAGGCAATGCTGGAGGTTGAACTGTGCCGGCTTCTCCAGTTCTAGCCCCAAAGGCTCGGAGCAGATCACCGGTGATATGCTGACTTCTCCCTCCGAAGCGCCACTGGTGTGTGTTTCTTGTGATAGTCCCACGCCTATCATTTTGCGTTGGCCCTTTTCGATGGCGCCTGGTTGGATGAGGAGGGAAATTCCATATTCTTTGCTTATGATCTCACCTCCCTCCGAACCAATATCGATATATTTGAAGACTGGTTTATTGTGTTGCTCATCTGAAAGGAAACATTATTTCTGTATCTTAAATCTAGGTCGATTTTATTACCCAATTTGTAATCCTGAAATATATGTGTGCAATATGTATATCCAGTTATTGTGTAGGTTTTACCCCTCGCCATAAACATTAACGGTCATCTTAGAGTAAAGTATCAATTTATGCGTTTTCTAGCATGATGTTATTGTACATCACCAACAAATTAGCATATCTGAAAACAACATGAATAACAAAAACATAATATCATGATGATTGTGAACAAATTGTCAACATTTAAAACCTAAATCGTATTATGTTGATATACCTCTGAATGAACATGGTCTAACTATGAACAGACTTTTTTTTGTACGGTTCATATTTCCTAAAAGTTGTTGAATAAGCCGCAATTTCTCATACAGAAGAATGATGCAGAATTTGTTCATGTGGACAGTGACTGTACACTCAACCAATGATGTGTAATCGTCCATGACCTAGCATCGTTTATTCATCCATGAATTAACCTGCATTCAATCAGCAGATGTATTAGATTATTGTATTGTATTAACAGCAAACCAACGCTCCTTCTCTCCCCTTTCCTTTTCTTCAACTCTGCAAGTCACTCTTTTGTTTTGTTTGTTGTTTTGTTTAATTGTGGTATCTAAGTTAAGGGCTGTGAGCACGTCAAACTACTTTGCGTATTATGTAGCCCTCCTGCATCTAATGTATGTTAATTATGCATTAAATATATTTGTTTAATTTCTCATATTATCTGTATATAAAACTATGTACACTTAAAATACTGTATCAAACCATATTATACTCATGCAAATGTATGATGAAAAAGAAAGAAAAAAAATGCAGAAACCAATTAATCAAATCAAATCAAATCAAACCTAAGAACTATTTTGTTTTATTTTAGTTTGAAAGAAAGTGGTGCCTACCTGGCATCTTGTGCCTCTGATTTTTGTCTGGTTGGCCTCTTATCCATGAGAGATAAAGGAAGAGAGAGCAATTATTAATACACAACAGTAATAATAGTAACTTTGTTTAACCATGGAAGCATCATCAGCATCAATGTTTTTCTTCTTGAGGGCCATGCATCCAATATCACCCCCATCAAAGTGCCAGGTGGCAAATATGGATTAATATCTTGCCAAAGGACGTTAGTGCAGGGCTTGGATTCAAACCCTCAACCCTAAAATTGAGAGTCAAGTGAGTAAACCACTTTACAACAAAGGTACCGAATAGACAGGTAATTATATATGTATAGAAAGCACGGTATTTAAAGGAGGCGGGGATAGAGCGCAAATTATATAGGAATATGTATTTTAAAAAGTTTTTTTTTTTAAATTAATGGGTTCCAATGAACAAGGTTGGCTATCTTAATGATTTCGTTTTCTTGCAGTTGCAATGCACGTTACATAAACATTTGAATGAATAAACTGAAGGTACCTTTCAACAGTTTTATAAGATGCAGTTTTGGAATTACAGTGGCGCTCGCTAAAGATTTAAATGATACTTACCCTATTTTCGTGTCTTTCACAGCAGATGACTTTTTATTTTTCTCCTGTGGTGCGGTAACGTTCTGTACGTTCTGCCGGGTGTGTTTGGGTGACGCAGGCTTCGGCTTTTGGACATCTGTCGGATATAACTTTTCTTTTCCCAGCTGTCTCTTTTCAGTTGCAACAGCTTCTCCCGGACTTTTGCTATGAGTGGAATAATTACATCGATTGCGTTACTACTAAATATATGAAATACAGGAGATCGTGTTTTGTTTTCTCGAACAAGGAATGAAATAACTTCTTATTAAAATAAATCATGATAACAGGCAGTTTAAACACCACTCACGTGTTACATATTTCATTTGACGCACAACGATATTCGCTCTTTGATGCACTGGTTTTCCCACATCTTTTATCTTAAATATTTTCACTTTCCTTTGTTTTATTTAAGTTTCGTATTGTTTTATAAAACGTACCGACACAAGCCTATGCCTTTGAGGGGGGGGGGGGGCATTTACGTATTATTCCTAAGAACTGTCATTAATTAACCTCTTAAAATCCAATGATGTAATAATATATTTACTGAATATCTTTTTAATACTGAAAAATGTAAGGAAAGAAATGTTACCTTGAATTGACACTAAAAATCAAATCTACCCAAGAGACATCGGCCCGAATTCACAAAGCAAGGTTTGAGCTCAGACCAAGGTTTGAGCTCAAACCTCCTTTTGTTTCGCCAAACCTCCTTTTGTTATTTACAAACCAGGTTTGTAAATAACAAAAGAAGGTTTGGCGAAACAAAAGGAGGTTTGACTTCAAACCTTGGTCTGAGCTCAAACCTTGCTTTGTGAATTCGGGCCTTTGAGTCTTATTTATGTATTTTCTTTTACTTTCTGACTTTTTTTTTGGAATGGTTCATCGGTCTCATCAATAAGACTTTTCTTTCACAATCAATATTTCAAGAAAATTGGAAGCGAAAAAGTTGAAAATTGGCAAGCGTACCACACTAAAAAAAAATACACTATCACCGTTGGAGGTTTGTTGCGCTTGGCATGTAATGATTGTCATGAGTATTGTTTGGACATTTTACAAAAATATGGCCTAAACATTGAACTTTGTTCTAATGGGGTCCATGATACATACTGTCCGTACCTTTTTTCTTTTTCACTCTTCTTGATATCTTCTAAAGCGACGATGGCAGGCCCAAACATCTTCGCCGTTGGTGTATTCGGGGCCGACGCCACTGAATCTTTGTCATCTTTGTCTCTGCTAAAAAAGGAAATGCAAAGGTGTGATTTGTTTTAACCCGTTGCCCTGTATTAAAGCCTACTGTGTTTAAGAATTCAGTATAGGTATCGATATCAATGACAATTCAATTGGTGCTGTGAAGGTGCTAATAATCGTTGAATTATAAGTTGTGCAAGTCTTTATGCCCCGTGGCGATGTTATTATTTAAACGTTACAATATCCTGATAGCTTGATGATGCTTTGTTGAAAGACAGTCTACATAAATCTGGGGAAACAGCCAGGATTATATGGTATTGGTAGCATTCTTAACTTATGCCTCACAAAAGTATAAATATCATATTTTAAGTAAACGTTATGTCCGGAGCATGAGATTTCTGATATAGAAGTACAAACTCTTTACAGCCCTATTTCTTAAAGTAGCCACACGAAGAATCAGAAGTGTTTTGAATTGATGCAAAACTCATATTATTGCGAAGGGGAAGTCTTGCCGATCAAATACAACAACTCTTCTCTTCAAAATATGTTTGGGGCCCGCAGTAATCAACTCTCAAAAATGTTAGTTTTGAGATCCAGATTTTCTGCCTTCAGCGGTCCTTTGTAGAGCGTCAATATTTGTGACGTCACATACGTGACACGGCTGGCTAGCTGCATACTGCTACACGGCACTGAGCTGTTCGTCCAGTGTGTGACGTCACAATTCAGAGCTCGCTACGCTTGTGTGTTTGACTTACGTTCAGGGGCGCTCGGGGGTCTAAGGAGGGTCTTAAAAAAATGTATTTTACGCCTTTCCATGATATCTATATGATTTCCCAGCAAATTTTTCGTGTTTTTCAAGAGAAAATCTTTCCATCCATATGTAATTTGTTCTAATTATGAGTTGTTAGTGAATTTTCTTTGTGTAGCTCCTTTAAGTTCAATATTTTTTTAACCTGCAATAAAGCCTAAATTTTCAAGATGATGAATTAATGAATTATGTAAAAATGGTTTACCCTTCGTCTTGTGCCTCTCCCGAGTCATCTTCTTCGGTGTCAGGCTTGGGGACGGGAGTGGGTATGAACCGTCTCCCCTCGTAAAATTTTGTTTTCAGGGGGCTCACCAATTCACTCTTTTTACCTTTCCTGTAGGAAAAAAAAGTAGATAATGTAATATGTTTGACAATGATTGCAGCAGGCCTGCCTATTACGATATCATGATAAAATTCGATACCCATCCCACCCGGTCACTAATTATAAGCCCTTTTCGATTGGCGTAGGATACGGGCGCTACGGGTTGCCTTCGACTGACGGAGGGATATTCATGTTCCATTGGTCAGCTACTGCCCACCTCAAGCTGGGCAGCTGGAATCACAGAATTGGGGCCTGTCATCTAAGCAAAGTGAGCAGCATTCGCTCACTACAAGATTGATCCATTTATGAAGACGTTCACAGCTCTAAGAAAGGCAAGGATGGATGACACACGGGTTGCTAGACGCTGTGCCAAAGATTACTTGTTGAGCTTGTGATAGAGCATCCAACTGGCTGCAGATAACGGCAACACCCGCGGTATGTACGCAGTCATAAAAAAAAGAAGACATTACAACTTAATGCATCCACAGGGGAGGTTATCACAGACAAGAAGCTTCAAATAGAAAATGGATTGAGCACTATAGAGCTCTACTCACGGGAGATTGTGGCCAATGAAGCTACCATTGAGATTATTGAAAGCTTACCTGTCATGGAAGATGTGGATAATGTACCCTCCTTAGAAGAGCTCGATCACATCTCTATGAGGTTCTCTGCCAATGTCGGAAAGAGGGAACAATTCCACACGATATGCGTGATGCTTACAACATTACCTTGTACAGGAACAAAGGGGACCGCATTGAGTGCAACAAGTATCATGGAATCTCCCTCCTATAAATCACTGTTGGTAAGATGTTCACCCGTGTGATCCTGAACAGATGGCAAATGCTTGCAGCCCGTGTGTACCCAAAATCACAGTGTGGATTTCGGGCTGGAAGATCAACAATTGATTTGATATTCTCTATTCGACAACTGCAGGAGAAAAGCCGGGAGCAGCGAAAGCCACTGTACATTGCCTTCATCGATCTTACCTCTTCAATCTGCTCCAGTAGATATGATGTCCACCTACACTGCTAAGGTCGATTGTATCCTGTTATGACAATATGCAGGGCATGATCTTGCACGATTTTGGCCAAAGACGAAAGTGAGGAGTATCCTGATTAAAAAGATGCAATTTGCAGATGATGCTGCTGCTTTGGCATCCCATTCTGAGGATGCTCTCCAGAGACTGAAGATT
Organism: Strongylocentrotus droebachiensis; assembly: GCA_035222895.1. Lineage (NCBI taxonomy): Eukaryota > Metazoa > Echinodermata > Echinoidea > Camarodonta > Strongylocentrotidae > Strongylocentrotus > Strongylocentrotus droebachiensis. Next base: position 146,813 of record JAVYIG010003335.1, read on the forward strand.
TTGGGCGCTACTTGAGGCGAATCACAAGCCTATGCTTCAAAATGAAGACACGTTGTGAAGACATTTATACAGATAAGAGGGGTGATCAGAGGTGAGTAGAACAGTGGGAGGAGAAAAGCCAACAAAGACGGCAGCTAGCTACGGCTTCAACAGCACAGCCACAAATGACATTTGTCAGTAGCAACTGCAACAGGACCTGACTCTCTCGGATTGGACTGTTTAGTCATAGCGGGAGCTGCACACCAAGAAACTAACTAGTACAACTAGCGCAATATTCTATTGTCTTTACAGACATACAGATGCCGAGTAGTTCACACGTAGGGTCGTGCATCTCAGATTTGTAAAACTGGAAACATTGTTAAATCGTGCCTTTAATGTTCCCCTCCCAGTTGGTCATTGGTTTCCCTCTTGGTGGTACATTCTACCATTCATTGCAAAAAAAATATCAAGAGAGCCTAATATACTTTACTTTGGCCAAAGTATTTCGCCTTTTTTCAACTATTCCTATCAAAATGGTTTCGTTTAGGTTCTATCATATGCAGTATTCCTCTGTTGGTTTTCAAATCTGTTCATGATATACTCATCATTATCCTGTACACCAAATTTTCAAATGATGGGTTCTTCTCTTTAGTAGTTCCTGTCAATGTCAATTTCGTGATCCATACAACTTATACAATGAAACATACCAGACATGATCATTTACAAGTGTAATTCTATTCAATTTTTAAACTTTTTATTTGCATTCATTGATCTCACACTGACACTGATTGGGATTTTTTTCAACTCAAACGCTAACCCATGGATGGCACCTCAGAAAGCTTTGTATCCAGGGGAAAAGGGCTACATAAATTGCAACTTTTGTTCTAGTGTTAGAGTAGTAGTAGTAGTAGTATTAGCGGTAACAGTAGTTGCAGTGATAGTGGTGATGGTGGTGGTGATGTTGATGGTGGCGGTAGTAGTAGCAGTAGTATGCTGAAACTTACTTAATAAGCCCAAATGAACATTTGTAAGTGGAGATGGTGCTTCCCATTTGTATCACGAGAAAGCCTGGGCCCTGTGACGTATAGACTGCCCTCAAAATCAAGATGGAGGTGGTATGAGTGATCTTTGTCTTGTGTAACTGCTGGTATTTATCATCAAGCACGTGGATCTCAAGAATCTTTGGATAACAAAGTCAAAGTATTTTTGATTAATTGGAATAAGAGAAAAATGTGTGTTTTCTGTAACTAGAAATGAAACCAATCAGTACAACGTTGCTTGAGTAGATTCTATTTCGTGAATCAGAGATGCATGAGATAATTGACCTTTCTTACAACTAGAATATGAAGGGCAAAACGACTTATGGCGGTCTTTAATGCATCCAGTATTTCGGTAAACCATTTGACAAGAATAGGATCAATATTTTAAATAAAGGGGCGTTATAGAATCAAAGTGACAAAATATATGTGACAAGATTGCAATAGCCCATCTTACACACTTTTGAACAAATAACTTTGTGTGGTATGCTTTGCTAAACATTCGATCTTGTTGTTATACAACGCCGTCTGATATAGATATTTTACCAAAAGAAAGAACACAGCTACAAACTTTGACAATTAAACCTTTCTAATGATCTGTTTTGCAAATTCTCTCGTAAAAGTTCACAGGCACTTGCTACGATACCTTCGGTGAGACTGCCTTGACGAACATGACATAGAGCTCGTCGTTTCCTCCTTTGACACACATGTTGACCAGGGTCCGACCATATGTGATGACCTCAGTGATGTCCACACGGGGGTAATGGGCATAGTCGACAGCCTGGATCTTCTCTTTTAATCTTTCACAATGAGAATCGGAGACATCTCGTTGAGTACATGAACAAATAATTAACATGGGGATGTATTGCCCTTTGGGAAACTTTACTTTATGCAATTGATGTAGCTTTTAATTCTCGATTACATTTTGTCGTGTGGAGTATGAATGATATAGCCGATACTTGATAGGTCATGCAGAATTGGTGATTATTAGAGATTGTACGGCATGCTGTGCTTAGGCAAAAAATGACTCAGTGGTTAATATCGCATACTAGTTAATCGAATTCCAAACTTCATGAGGAACCAGAAAGAGACCATACCTAAAACCTATTCGCAACCCAAGCTATAAACATACAATCTCTGCTTTGAAGAAAAAAAAAGCCCATAGCAAAGGTTTACGTGAGAAAGTAGTGGATCTCCTCTTAAGAATTTGAATTTCCACAAGTATTGAAGTGTGGGTCTATTTTAAATAGCTCGCTTAGGAATCAACCGTTTTTGGTAGATATAAACAGGTAAAAACATGTAAGTTCACATTCTATAGGAAGTAGACAATAATGATTGTAATTCCTTCATTAAGCACAATGTTTACGAAACAAACGTTGCTCTTCGTCGGTTTCCCGGTAAAAGGTCGCGCAGCGTGCACGCTGGTAAAAAAAGGTGGAACCGAGAAAAAAGCTTTTGAAGTTTTAAAACCTACTTCAAGTGCTGAAAACGACATGGTTTCTATGTTCCATGTAGTTAAAACTATTCTTAGACAAAGATATATACCTGATTTATTATGTTCTCAAATTAATTTGCAAATATATCTTTCATTTGCTCCACGACGTTTTGCTGGGAACAAAAATGCCAGATCGCGCAATTTAACTTCCCGGGAAAAGGTGGTGAAGCGCTACGCGAGACTTCTCTTATCCCTTCTTGATTTAGTATGTTGGATTTTCTGACTGTTGCTGTTGGTATGGTTATCTGGTTATCAATCAATTATAATGTATAATATGTATAAGCTGCCGAGTCTTACCTTACAAGAACCAGACCATTTCTAACAGGGATCATTCCGGTAATCTTCTCGTCAATGGATAGTGACATAACAGCCTTTTCGGTGGGAAACTCCACCACATGGATATTATGAGGCTTCGATTCTGCCACTAGGATCTTGTCCGTGATCACTGCAATGGCATTAATGTTCTCAACTGTCTTGAATCGCCCATTCTTCTTGACGTCTATCAGCCGTACGTGGTGACCATGTATGTCGTATACGCTCAACTTCTTCCCGGAGACCACACCAATGATCTGATCTGACCCAAGCAGCTTGCACTTCTCCAGCAGAACGTCCTGGGGGATCTTGATGGGGTCCAATTGCGTTCCTTTGACGACGTTGATCTTGCCATAGGCTTGGCCTCCGTCGTCGGTGGTTCTTCGGGTCAGGATGGTCGTCCTGTTGAGTTCGCACAAGAGATCGCCCTGGTCGTAGATCTCGTTGATCTTCTTCAACCCGTGCTCGATGGCCTTGGCCATGACGAGTTGGTTCGGTCCGTGATCTTTAATGGACTAGTTTAAACTTCCTGAATAGTAAAAAGAGACAATGAAAATAATAATAACTAGACATGCAATCGAGTCACAACGATGTGCGTGCAATGACGCACGTGTTTCTACGGTTCAAACGAAAAAACTTCTCTCGGACTATCTAGAGCAATTTTTAAGCAGTATGTAGGCTCTGTGATAGTGGAGATAGGTAGGGCGAAAAAAGGCCACCAAAAGGGCCCGAAACGGACGTAATGGCGCCTGGACGGTCACGCATGAGGGATTACGAAGAATGCAATGACCGTGAAGGGATGCTATAGACTATGCCTACGAAGTTTAAAGGGAATTGGAATAGAGAAAGGAACCTAGAAAGGTCTCGCAAGCACTGCGTGCAAAACCAATGGGATTTGATGCATGATGAACAAGTGGTGACGCGTGCTGTGGCACAAAACAGCCGCCCATACTCTAACACAATCATGCAGACTATAATGTCGTCTTAATTGGCCCCCTTGACGATTTTCAAAAAAATTCAGGGTGCTATCTATTTTTCGCATATTCATTGGAGCAATGAAATTAGCATGGCTTTGTGCAATTATGAGTTTATGAGACGAAACGGAAATGGAATGAAAAAGTTATGGCAATTTTTTTATTTTTAGGGGTCCATTTTTCAAAAATTTTAGAGATTTTTCACGGAGTCGGTTTTGGATTTGAATTTTCAGTGCGAAGATGGCACGTTGAACCGTCGCAGATGAAAGAACACGTCTTAGACTATTTAGAAGAATTTGTTAGAACTATGTAGGATCTAGGATAGTGGAGATATGAAGGAAGAAAGAAAGGCCTTAAAACGGACCAAAAACGGACAAAATGGCGCCTGGACGGTTATGCATGAGTGATTTCGAAAATAAAAGAATGTAGAGACCTTTATGGGATGCTAGAGACTATGCCTATGAAATTTGAAAGGAAACGGACTTGAGGAAAAGGCATAACTAGTGTTTGCAAGCACTATGTGCAAAACGAATGCGATTTCCTGACGAAAACAACACGAAGACGGAGAAGAAGAATATTCATGGGGCAGAATGTAACCGAAAACAAGGCAATGACGATTATCGTCATTGCAATAATAAGAATAAAGTAGACTTTAAATCGTCGTTGAGACGAATAATGTGATCCGTTATGTAATTTTAAGTCGTTCCTCTCTTTTGACAAATGTGAATATTTCTTAATGTCAAACGCGTCTGAAAATGCAGACTAACATTAACTCTACCCGGGTGGGTTATTACACATGAACGGCGACTAAAGCAACAAAACTACAAACTAGTCTCATTCCTCAGATACTCTAAAACTGGTGCAAAAAGACAACCATTTACCAACAAAATCGCTGGCTTTATATCAGCCAAACAACAATAAATCAATCAATTATTGATAAACACATGCGTGTAACTTCAGCAAAACGCTATAACACCATGGTAAACTACCTGGCCAAAATATCGAGAGCCAGCAACTCACGACGAAAACAAGCATATTGATCCGGTTGTCTCATTTTCGCTCGCTGGAACATTGCCAGCACAAACCACTGACCACTACCTCCTGGACGGATCATCGCCCATTCCCATTCGCTATACGTTACGTACTAAAAGGCTGTATTGTCTGCCTCTACTAAATAGAAAAATTACGGTGGGGGGTTTGATGAAATGGACATAATGAACAAATCAAAACGGATCTATGATAATTCATGCTTCTTATCCCTCGTGTGCTTGACTTATAACCTTACAATCGCGTGGTAAATTGAGTGCAAAGTTCGACTTGTTGTACATGTGTTATGTAGGCAATGGCGAGCTTGCGACCTATTTTGATGAAATTACGGTGGGTGAACTTTTAAAGTCAATGAGACATGAGGGTTCCAATGAAAGAGCTAGTGATAACATACGTCGGGGTGGATGTGCTTTTCGTTTAAACAAAAAATAAATTTGTAACGATTTTTGTTGGCGGTAAAAGTCCATAGGCTAACAGGCTGTTGACTCTGACGATAGGGGGCGTTGTCAAATGAGACTAAACGGAGCTATATGGGGAGTATATACTTTATACCTCTTACTAATCACCATTTTGCAGTTTTCTACTGACATTTTACTTGTTTTCTCATTTGTAACTGGCACATATTGCTATTAAACTGTACTAAAATGTTAAATGACTCACAATTATCATTTGATAAAAACACAGCAAATACGTTTGCATTATGGGATAGTACAATGTTGCCTATAAAGTTGATATATTCTTTTCTGACCTCTTTTCATGAAATTATTGTGACAATATGATTTATTTTTATCTTCTCAAAACGCTATTGATCACTCTAAAGAGTCACAGAGATCAATACAGTCCAGAGAATATATTATCCATGTTGTCACGTTCATTTCATGAGAAAAGGTATAATATTTTCCAACTTTATGGGCAACGTGTACTAGAATCTCGAGTACCCATACTAAAGTAAACATTATCAGAGAAACAGTTTATCTCTAATAGTTTAAACATTATGCAAATTAATATACTAGTATAACCCTAACAGGGATCATAAAATAGACTTTGGAAACTTTCAACTTACCGCAAAGCAAAGGCGTCAACACGGGTTTATCCTTTGGCATGTCTTAATGGTGATTTATCAATCTCTCGATGTGTTGCAATAACAAGGCTTTCGCAGCACGCCAACATGGTGAGAGGGGATGAACACATGACGATGTTACCCTTTTTAAAATGATGAGTAACTGCCTGTTCTTTCACGAGAGGTTGAAAAGATAACCCATTGATCCATAGCATAATAGATAATTTCATAGATTTCCCCATTCACCGCGGTGCGCTTTGTCCGCGTTGGTTCGTAGTACAGGCAGGTACTTCGGGATTCGTATTGTTTGATTTTGAAATGTATATTAGTAACCACGGTGAGCCCCTTCATTATCAATTCATTTTCACGAAACATATTTAATGTTGCCTAGCACTTGCTGGTCATATCTCCCTTTGTTATGCTTATTTCAGTAAGGCAAGCTATCCGTTATCAATTAATCTCAATGAAATGATAAGTCTCTGACTGGATTTCCCTCTCTAAGGTCTCTCTCTCTCTCGTTCTCCCCCTTCTCCCTCCCCCTCTCTCTCTCTCTCTCTCTCTTTCTCTCCCCCTCCCTCTTTGATGGTAGGTACGTTTAATCTTTTGGAAATTTGTTTAGTGAGTTTTATTACAGGAGGTAAAACTGTCTGCTTTTCCAAAATGCATTGGATATTGACCCCAAATCTCCGTTATTGACTATATTATACACAAGACAAGACTCGTCTCGAAAGAAAACAGGGTCCTTTTTTAGAGAGAGAAATACGTGTGACTGAGACTAATTGCAAAAAGTAAAACTTTGTACTTTAGTTTTCAAATGTTCATTGGATATTGATATTTGATAGATCAGAAAGACTTTCACGATAGAGAAAGGTTCTGTGTATTAATCGGAAAAGAAGAAAAACAAAAGAGACAAAATAATTTGTTGAAGGTGACCATTTCGAGAAAACAGAATTGCAGCATGTGTCACGAGATCCATTTCAGAAAGTAACGTTTGTGTGCCCTTTTAATTTTGGATTTCCCCTCTAAAACTTTGATCGACCAAAGTTTGCTTAAAACCATGTGAGATATTTGTATGCAGATATTATCGCAAAAGCAGCTTTCCAATCGTCAATCGTCATATTATCTTTTTCCTGTCGTGCAAAACTCAAATCCGTACGGCTAATAACAAAGGGCATAAACAATTAATTTCCCTTAAATCTCTCTCTCTCTCTCTTTCTCTCTGTCACTCACTCTCTCTCTCTCTCTCATACTACGCCCATCTCCCTTCCTCTCTCTACCTCTCTCTCTCTCTCTCTATTTATCCTGTCACTCTTTAATTCTCTCTCTCTCTCTCTCTATTATTTTATCCTCTCACTCTTTAATACAGATTAATAATTCACTGCACAACAATAATTCAGTTGGATTTGATAATATAAGTACTAACTTAATGAAAACGTTATCTATATATTGTACAGCCAGTAGTATTTATATTTAATCTCTCTCTTTCTGCAGGCTTAGTCCTAGATCAACTGAAAATAACTAAAATAATCCCCGTATTTGAAAAATATGACCCTCATAAATTTGATAATTATAGGCCCATATCTATTCTGCCTTCTATCTCAAAGTTGTTAGAAAAATGTATTTATAACCGACTATATTCATTTTGTTTGAACAATAAAATTCTCACAGATTTACAAAATGGCTTTAGGAAATGTCACTCTACTACACAAGCTTTGATAGAATTACAAGATAAAGTTTTGTCAGCAGTTCATACCAAAATATTTTGCATTGGAATGTTCATGGACCTTTCTAAAGCCTTTGATATTGTTAATCGTAGAATACTTTTTTTCTTCTATTACACACGGCGTACCACAAGGTCCAGTCCTAGGTCCTTTTCCTTTTTTTAATTCTCATTAATGATCTTACACATTCTTATGACAAATTTAATTACACTATGTACGCTCACGATACTACTTTAATTTACACCCAACCGAACATTCATAACTTACAAAATAATATCAATACTGAATTAGACAAGTAACAAAATGGTTCAAATCAAATAGATTGTTGATACATCCTATATAGTAAAACAAATTACATTACTTTCTTCGATAGGCAGTCACTTATTCGCTTGATAATTTTTTTTTTAAAAGACGAGTTTCCATTAAATAAGTTTTAAAAGTGTTTATTTTCTTGGTGTTTATATTGATTTTAATATGCAATGGGACACTCATGTCAATAAAGTCACTCAAAAGGTATCTAAATGTATTGGTATATTATACAGATTAAAAGACTCGCTTCCACCTTCAGATTCTTTTCACTTATGGCCAGCAAAAACAAATAAGGTAATTAAATCAGTACGACATAATTTCCCTGTGATTTGAATCTCCATCTCCACAGATGTTTTTGAATGCAAGCCTGTTAATTACTTCAAAAAAAGTTGAAGCAGTTTCTTTATCTCAAATATGTATAGGTATTTATCTTATGTTAATATTTGAGTGATATATTTTTTTTTTATTAGTAATGTTTTATTTTGGTTTTTGTTTATCGTTGCTTTATATTATGCTATGAATGCTTTGGGAACTACGCTTGTACAAGACCTAAGGGCTTCATTGATGTAGTTTCCCATTTATTTGTTTTAATTTGTTTATGAATTATTTTGTATCTTTTGTATCAATGTAATTTTTAATCGAGAATGAAATAAATACGAAGTGAATTCTCTCTCTCTCTCTTTCTCTCTCTTTCTCTCTCTCTCTCTCTCTCTCTCTCTCTCTCTCTCTCTATATATATATATATATATATTTCCTTTATAGTGATATATATCCATGTTGATTAAAATCTTGAAATAGAAGTGGCCCGTTTACTTGCATGCACAAATATATTATTTTGACAACAATAATATATTATCATAACATAAAGTTTTCGGTTGTCATCAATACATTTGTATTATATTTATTTCAGCACTGGATGCACACAAAAAAATAAAATGCAGCGGGACAAATCAAAACATGAAGCATACAGAGCACACATAAATATTTCACGAATTTTGCGAAGCACTCGTGTCACAAAAAAGGGGAAATTCTTCACCGACTTTTAGGCGACCCTACTCCTTCTCGTTATACTTTAGCGTAAAATATTTGAAACAAAATTGTCCAAGTTTAGTGTGACTAGCTTGTTTAACTTTTGACATTTTACCTCCACTTTAATCTCCATATATGCCCAATTTTGATAGTACTTTGCACATTTCGTAGTCCTTTTTTTCGTTTTGTTTTAGTCAGAATTGGACAGAAGTAGCTGCATTTAGGCATACAACTGAACAGACTTATTTAGACATTACGCCGGTCATGTCGGACATTTTTAACATGACCGCTTTTATTTTACTGCGAGTTTATTCGATTTTCACTCTGACCTGTATCTCTGCCTGTGAAAATGTATCAAAGTCACCGATTCCTATCTAATCGTAACATTGTATTGTACTTTAAGAAACAAAGTTTACATGAAAAAAACACATGAAATTCAAGTACCAAAGCATTGTATCTTGATGGTAATAATATTGGAGGAGGAGGCACAGGCGTTAGTCGTAATTCTCTCGAGGAAACTTGATTAATTTCAAGTTTGTGGACTGACTGCCCCCCCCCCCCTCTACCCCTAAGGTTCGACATCCCCTTGTATAAAAAAAAGACCACGAGCATCTCCTCCATTTCAGTTCAGAAATTTCTCCGCGATCCTCTTCAAATCACTCGCGCCCAAAATCTCTTTCAGTTTATCTCGATTGTCCACCCCGATCCTGTTCTTCCAGGCCTCCATGGCCCTGTAGGTGGCTTCCTCAGAGTCGTTGGCACAGCTCACCAAGATGGAGTCCAACTTGGCCTTCTCGAGGCCGAGCTTGAGGCCAAGAGGAATGTAGTAGTTGTGGGGCACCTCGCCAGCGATCTCGTGCAGGACCTGGGATGGCACGTCGCTTTGCCGGTCGACGTCCGATGATGGAGATGGTTTACTAGAATGAAGAAAAAAAATAAGTAAAATAAGAATAACGAACTCGTTTCATATTCCGGTCTTTATTTACAAGTCGGATACGTTTTGCTGGAGGTTTTCCTTTTTATGATTTCCTTATTAAAACCAAAAATGTAAAATCAACTCAGGGTAATTTTAATCCGCTATAGAACTGTATTGGTTATAGAAATCATGCTCAGATTTAATACCGATAGGTCATTGTAATGTTTGCACATATCAAAAAGTGATTGACAAGACTATTGCAAATATGGTGACTTTTTCGAAAGTCTTTGTGATTGCGTTTAAATACTTATTTTATCGGCCATAATGTTTATACTGGTGCGTTTGTTCTAGAGTTAACATGTTTCAGCAAAAGTTTTGTTTTTAAATGCCATACGTTTTAAGAATATTCCGATGTCATGTTTTGTTCATGAATTATTTTTATCAGTTTCAAATGTGCTCTTCATGCTTACGCTATAAATGCTTAAAAGTACGAGCAAGATGTGATATTCCTTAAGCGTTTGCATTCTTTTGATCATTTCGCTATAAATTAAAAGGAACAGTACTGCAATATAAAAATGTTGCTCACGCATTATAATAACAAACATCAATGATCATAACCAGGTTCTTGAACAAGTCTTCTGGTACTTTAAGGCAAGTTTGCACAAATATCTTGTAATATACGTAAAATAAGAGAAATTCACGGATTCAATGACTGAACTGTGCCATTTTCCACGATCTTTAACTTAAAGGATGCGTATGAATTTCTAATTTTGGTACAATCATACGGGAATGTTCGTGGTTTGTTGCCAAGAATCGAAGTAAAGTAATGCTACAAAATAATAATTACAAGAATTAAACCGCTCTAGATTAACAATCACCATGATCATTACGTACCTTGGTCTATAGTATACATTCTCTGTTGCTTGACTTCGTAACGTTGTGTTAGGAGGAGCTTGGACTGTAGAAGACAAAAACGTAGCATAAACGCAATACAAATCGATCTTCTATTAAATCTTTGACGACACGTCCCTATTTCATCAGGAAAACCATATATCTTATATTAATATAAACAACTTTTTGGGGGGTCTTTCTTTTACAAGACTGATAAGAGGGGCAAAGTTTAACACTATCTAAAAGTGTTTTTTAATGCATTATCGGTAGCTAATGTAAAAAAATATAAATGATTATAAATAACGAATCTCTTTAATTAATGGAATTCGTATTCGTTCAACCGAACTTATAGTTAAGTCATCGTTGAATTCCTAGTACTTTGAAATTAATTTGAATATTCAAAAGTATCAGTAACTTTTTCTTGGTATGATTAAACTTTTTATAGAATGTGAACAACCATCTTCAACAATTTATTAATGTTGAATTTTTGTCAAATCCAAAACTTGCATTAGGAACATACACATACTTTATGTATTTCAATGTTCATCAGTAAAAATGATTCTCTCTTTTTAAGAATACAATTATCATATTACAGCAAATACTCATATGATAAATTAGCACGAACAAACAAAACTTCAAGATAATTTGGAATTACGTACCACCGCAGGGGATGTCCACGTGGCATATCATGTCAATTTTCTTGTTTCCAAAACTGAGCTCGATGGTGATATCTTGCGCTCGTCCATCGCTGCAATCGACCTGAAAGTCCACTGAATTGGACTTAAACTCGATCAGCTCACTTGCCGACAGCGATTTAACCTTTTCAAAAAGAAGAGATGGGTTGAAGAGAGATATAGTAAGAGGGAACGGGAGATGTAGAGAGAAGGGGAGGGAGTGAGAGAGTGAGAGGGGAGAGAGGAGGACAGAGAGGGGAATAGGGAGGGAGGGGGGAAGAGAGCAAGAGAGAGAGAGAGAGAGAATGAGGGGTGAGAAAGAAAGGGAGTAGAAAGGGTCAGGAGAGGGGGTGGGAAGAAAGTGGGGTGCATGGGAAGAGGGATTAGAAGAAAGTGGGAAAGGAGAGAGGGGGTTGAATGAGTTGAAAGCGAGGAGAGAGAAGAGAGAGAAGGGAGAGAGAGTCGAGAGTGAGAGAAGAAAGGAAAGGAGAGAGAGGGGGGACAGAGAGATCAAGAAACAGAGAGTAATATTGATAAAAACATATCAATTAAGATGGGAAAGAGGGAGAAAGAACGGGATAGAAAGCGAGATGAAGAGAGAGAGAGAGACAGACAGACAGACAGACAAACACAGAGAGAAAGAGACAGAGACAGAGTCGGGAAACATAAAATCATCATGAAAGCCAGGTAATCACCCTCTATTTGACAATTCTTCCCGCCGCCGTGCCTTTCATGTACATGATGTAAGTACTGCCTAGGGAGAGACAGTAGCAATAAACGGTCAAATGGAATAATTCAGCCGTGCAACAAATGCCTTTTCAGAAAAATATAGAAAACCTTAAAATAGCTTCCATCTGCTGACGATTGCCCAAGAGATTCACATACAGGATCCGGGACTTAATGGTATAGTAGGCGGAGGGAGGGGGGGGGCAGGGAATGGTCCTTTGTCTGGAAATTCTATATGACAATCAAGAAAAAAGGGGGGAGTTTATTTTTGCCGGGTGCCTTTTTGGTCCATCTACTGTCCATTTTTATATTGCAGCGCCTATAATTATAAATATCACCTACTGTACTTTAAAATTTAAAAAAAGTTATTACCCCCAGCTGTAGCTGAGTCGCCATGATAAAGCTCTTACATTTTCAAGGAATTTCTCTCTACTGGATACCTATTTACTTCACCTGGGTGGAGAGTGGCACAAAAAGTCTTGAGGGCAAACAGCTTTTAGGGACTGACAAAAGATTTTTTTTTTCTAGAACTCTAAAATTCGTCAAACAAAAGAAATCCTTAAAACATACCTCCATGTACCCTAAAACTTACCTCCATGTACCCGAAGGCGTGGCACGTGAGCACGATCTCTGGCGCGTCCTGTCCGTTTATATTGAAAATGAAGTTCTTTCCTATGTGTGCCGGGATGACCGGGTATGGAGACTCGTTCTCTATCTCTTCCATCATCATCTAAAGAGAGAGAGAGAGAGAAGGGCAAAACGAAAACATTGTGATATAGATTTGAAGAAGATAGATAGCTTGTATACATGTGGTAGTGTGCGTGCGTGGGTGAGCATGCGCGCGTGTGCGTGCGTGTGTGTGTACGTCTGTGTGTGTGCGCGGGAGAGATATATCTTTAGACGGACATAAACAGACGAATAGAAAGACAGAGAGTGACAGAGATATGCAGAGATAGATAGACAGAAAGAGGCAGACATACAGACAGCATGGACAGAGACAAAGATAGACAGACAGATTGAGAAGAGGGTGAAGTGAGGGGGTAGAATGAGAGACTTTATAGAGAGATGACAGATATAAATACATTTTTAGGAGCAATAACAAAGAGAGAGAGAGAGAGAGAGATAGAAAGAGAGACGGGGAAGGGGATGGGAAAGCGAAATGAAGGGGAGAATAGGAGAGTTGGGTATTTGAGGAAGGGGTAGAGAGACGGATGGACAGAGAGTTTGAATTGTTTAGAATATCTGCATTGGCTCTTGTGGTAATTATTATTTTCCTTCATCATCGTTCTTTATAATAACTATCGATGGGCTTATAGTTATTGTTGTGTGTATTTCAATAAAGAAAAGTGTTAGCCTGTGACCAGTTTAAATGGAAAGGACAACAAAGAGGACCATGGATGCAAATCCATTTAGTCCGACTCATCTCTTTTTCAAAAACTTGTGAACTATTAATTACCTGTCAATTGAATCGTGCAGCTGCTATGTGACGAATGCAATTATTCTACCGCACTAACCGTCAATTGCATTTTTATCAAACATGTCAATGTCAAATTAATTTCACAGCTTCATTGTGACATATGCAATTCTATCTTAACCTCTTTGGAGCCTGAAAGTGTTAACATAACATTGTCAGGTTGAACTACCTCAAAACCACAACTTCACGAAATTATTCCATTTTACACCTTATAAAATGTAACACCATTAGTGGCATAGTGTAGACTCAGCCACTAAGGGGCACTGGTATTCAGGGAAGGGGGATGGGGCAGACAATGTATATCACGTTCTATCGAGTGCTTAAGTGAGGAAATGGTATGGGGGAGTTGCATCATTTTCTTCTCGCGCTGTCTTTCTCCTCTTCTCTGCTATCTCATTTAAAACGAGCGTGAAGACCTTCAAGAAGAAAAAAAGTCAAAAGTAATTTCAATACCCAATTGTATCGCCTAGACATAAAGCATCTCCGAGTTATGTCACATATTATATGGACCATCGCATATTTCCTGTAGTAATGCACTGGGCTATAGAAACTTTTTTCTCTTTCTTTTGTCCCCTCCCACCCCCCTCTCTTTCGTTTTCGCCATTCAGTTGGGGGCGCGTCCCCGTGCCCCCTGTTTCTACGCCACGGAGACTAAGAAACTGTGCTGACAAACCCAACTCTGACAACGCGGGCATAATATTTAGACGTCCGATAATAAAACTAAAACCTCAGTCACACCGCAAAACCGACTTCAAACCCACCTATCTTTTGCCATTCTGATAAAATACATTCTTCTTCTTTTTTTTTTTCTTTTTTGGGAGGGGGGAGGGGTCTGAAGTCGGTCTGGGTTCGGTCTCGTCGGTGTAAATTGTGTATAATTCCTCGGTTACACCGGTATAATGAACACTATTTCTATTTTCGGAACTTTGAACACATTATCATTTTCGGAATTATGAACCTTATTTCATTTTCGAAATTACGAACCCCACACTTTTTTGGAGTACTGCATCAAAAGTTCTATTGAATCCCCTAGTATGGAAAATTTGTGTGCCGGAATTATGAACCTTCGGATATCATCTTCTGTAAAACGATACTTCGGAATTTGGATGTATAATAATACTTCGAAAAAACGAGTAACTCCCAATTTTTATTTGGAATGTAGTCGTTCTTACGTCGACTTCGTTAAAATGACTGCGGTATCGAACCTCACTTGCTGTGGTTGACACCGCTGATAACCCTACCTTGACAGTTTTTTTCAGTCGAAACAAAGACAACTAGTATAAAGAGGTGATCGAGTTATAGCTGGTAATCAAAGATGAAAAATAGTTTGTGAGCTTTCTCATTCCTTTAATGTAAGTCTGGAAGAAAGAGAAAGCATCCTCTGAAAAGGAGTGCTCTTGAAATGCCCTTTTAGTCGAAACATGACGAGTAATCTCGGAATAGCTTCTGGAAATAGTTTAATACACACAGTTGCATGACAGTTAGATCTACACATATCAGGTATTTATAAGGGGCTTTTGAAGAACTTTCTTTTTTCAGGAAATATCCCACCTTGTGATCATACCTTTCCCAACTGACGTAAAGCGAATAAACATGAAGCGTTATTCACCTTTACCATTTCCCCCAGAAATCAACCCTCGCTTTAAATACGTCACAAAAAGCCGCGCTAGGGAGCATGGGGATCTTAGGATCACCAGGCGTCCAATCTGCAAGGGCAACAAGTGGTTTGGAATGACAAGCGAAGAGGTTAAAGGCTCAGGAGATTCTCTCGTGGACAATTTGAAACATTAAATATACAATTTACTATGGATCAACCGATTGTTTGTGATGGAAACTGCCTGGAAGTCATTGGAAAGGTTGAGTATGTGATGAATAAGATAGATATACGCAACGAGGTTGTGGCATGATCAGAAATGAAAAAAGCTATTAAATTAGCCTAGCTGAAAATCAAATCCCCGCACACAGAAATTGGTGCATGGGACTACAATACACACGTGGTATGAATGATTGGTCTAAAGTTTCCAGCTATTTTCTCATTATACTACGAATAAGAGGGCATTTGAAAATCAGTCCTCTTCAAAAGATATTCCTCCGAGATTATCCCAAACTGTGCTTTTTTTAAGAGAATGAGAACATGCATGATTTATTTAACACCATTCCAAATTCAACTTTCTCTTTAAACAACTGCTAAAAATCGCAAAGTCTAAAAGGAAATATCGGACCGGTAATAGCGATTTGATCATTGGGGGATTCCGTCTGTACGGTTTATCGTCTTCATGAATCTTGTGTTATCTTAAACGATTTTATTCTGCACTTGAAAGATCTTTGGAGATCTTGACAAACCCTAGTAAAATCCCTGTTCAACGGAACTAAGGGTTAATGCTATACCAAGAAATGCATTCTGATGAACCTTTAAAATGTCATGATCATGGCGATAGCAGCATCTTTATATGTGTGGGGGAGGGCGCTATAGCATTTTGGCAAGATTAACTCCTTGTATGTTGTGGGCTCAAATGGGTTAAATGAGCGCCTAAACTGTCATAAGCTATATGGAATTACTTACAATTCAATGTTGGTAGATGAAATTTGTCAATATATTTCGATCTATCAAGAGATCTATGCACAGAAAGACGCATCTCTGATAGCCGGGTTGAGAGCGTATAACTGTAATTATAAACTGCAAGGATTATTTAAACCATTTTAAACGGTTCAAAATAATGCTGCTAAACATGATTCGCAACTCAATTCAATACAGATTATTCATTAGCTTAATTATAATCATTATTGTCATCAAAATGTCCATTCCCATCTTCACCATCATTAACATCATCATCATTGGCATCATCTGTATCATCTTCAGTATCACCCTAATTAACTTTATATTATTATCATCACTTTTTACCAACATCGTCGTCGTCGACGTCATCATCATCATCATCACCATCATCATCGTCACAACCATTATTAACTTCATAATCGTTGTTACCATCATCAATCTCATTCATCATCATACTTCCTTTTGATATTAGAATACAAAATCATCATCTTCTTCTTGCAACCGTACTTTATATAACTTTCGTCAAGAAGATTAATGAGTTCGATCATTACCTCCTTCATACCGTCAGTGAGGTCGTAGATGAGGACGTTGATGATGGGTTTCTTCGTGGTCGGCATTTTCGTGGGGATGAACGGACGGCAGACCAGCTTCTTGTAAACCTGACTACCCATCACCGTCAATGAGTACCTTCATCATTGTCAATACCATCAGTACCGTCATCATCGACATCACCATCATCATCCTCATCATCATCATCATCGTCATCCTCAGCATCATCGTCATCACCAGCATCATCGTTATCATTAGCATCATAATCATTATCAGCATCATTATACTCACCTTTATTATAATCATGATGATCATCACCGGCATCATAATCATCGCCACCACCACCATCATCATCATCATCACCATCATCAGCGTCACAATCGTTATTATCTTCGTCATCGTTAACACCATCATCAATCTCATTCATCATCAGACTTCCGTTTGATATCAGAATACAAAATTATCTTTTTTCTTCTTCTTGCTTCGTACTTTATATAACTTTCGTCAAAAAAATAACTGATATTGATCATTACCTTCTTCATGCCGTCAGTGAGGTCGTAGATGAGGACGTTGATGATGGGTTTCTTCGTGGTCGGCATTTTCTTGGGGATGAACGGACGGCAGACCAGCTTCTTGTAAACCTGACTGCCCATGGCCGTCAAGGCGTACCTTCCTAGCCGTGTCACATCAAGCGTCACCTCGCCGTTCTTCCCGATCGAACATTTTGCTGATGATTGAATTAAAACATTTGAATTTAAATAGTATTTTATAGCACAAGAAATTTGTTTCATAAAGGGTTAGAGCTGAAATACAGCGGATTGGCAATACTTGTGATAGAGCGGGAAAGGGAAATATTGAAACACAGCGCGCGTAACAGCTGCACTGCTAAAGCCAGTGTAATTATGCTGCATTATTGTAGAGCGCTTAGATCTTCTGATAAAGTAAGTGTTAGGCGCTATATAAGCAAATATAATTATTATTGTTAATGTAATTTCGATGTGGTGATCATGTTCTCTTAAATCATGGATATATTAATTGTCACCATATATGTGCAGGTGTTTATAAACCCCCCCCCCCCCCATCAACAACGAAATAGAGAAAAGTTCAGTTCAATGTTAAGTTAAGAGATGAAAAGGGCCTTTAATAAAATGTATCCATATAAATGACGAGCGATCTTGAGAAAGTTATCAAATGCGACATTTTGTATTATTATTATCAATTAGGCTATACAAAATTAAATAAAGCAAGAGCAAACTAATTCTGAGATATTGATATTGATATGCATCTGTGAAAGAGCTGGTCGATGACGCCTCCCCCTCCAAAATATTATTTTTGTTGTCGTAGTGATAGTGGACCCGGATGTAATGTACAGATGACGACTTGAGATGAGCTCGACTGTATGAGAAATATTTCATAACTTATTTTATGATGTCACTATATATTAGGTCAAGAAAATAATGCAAGATGTGTAGGGGCACCTCCTTTATCGTTCACTCCCCGGTCGCGTCTTTGGGCGTCGTCGACCAGTTCATGCACGTTGACATGCGTATCATTCGACCACGAGCTGAGGCAATGCTGAAGGTTGATCCGTGCCGGCTTCTCCAGTTCTAGCCCCGAAGGCTCGGAGCAGATCACCGGTGAGATGCTGACTCCTCCCGCCGATGCGCCACTGGCGGGCGCTTCACGTGATAGTCCCACGCCTATCCTTTTGCGTTGGCCTTTTGCGATGGCGCCGGGTGGAATGTGGAGGGAAAATCCATATTTGTTGCTTTTGATCACACCCCCTTCCTCACCAATATAGCTAGATTCGAAGAATGATGTATTGTGTGGCTCATCTGAAAGGAGACATTATTTGTGTATGTCAGGTCGGTTTTTAAAACCCTTACTTGTAATCTAGTTGAAATATATACATATTATATCCAGTTTATTATTATGTAGGTTTAACCTCCGGAATAAAACATTAATGGTCATCTTTTGAGCATAAAACATCAATTTATGTATTTTCTAGCATGATGTTGTTTTACATCACCAACAAATTAACATACCTAAAAACACCATTTAATGCTAACATATTATCATGATGAGTGTGGGCAAGTTGTCAACATTTCAAACCTAAGACTTATTATGTTGATATACCTCTGAATGTTCATGATCTAACTTTGAAAATAATGAAATTCCCTTTTACGATTCAAATTTCTTTAAAAT
This sequence comes from Strongylocentrotus droebachiensis, assembly GCA_035222895.1. Taxonomy (NCBI): domain Eukaryota; kingdom Metazoa; phylum Echinodermata; class Echinoidea; order Camarodonta; family Strongylocentrotidae; genus Strongylocentrotus; species Strongylocentrotus droebachiensis. The sequence continues at coordinate 165,768 of JAVYIG010003335.1, forward strand.
TGTTGAAAAAGCCACAATTGCTCATACACAATAATGATGTAGATTTTATCATACTACCATGATAGTACAATTTTTCATTAATTGTAAATTGAAAGAAAGTGGTGCCTACCTGACATCTCGTAAGCTGCATTCGAGTCCCTCTGAATTTTATCTGGTTTGCCTCCTATCTGAGCAGGACTTGCCACCGTTCGTTTCCTAGTACGAGAGACAGAGGAAGGGAGAACGATTGATAATAACAATCTAATAGTAATTTTGTCTAACCAAGGAAGCCTCATCAGCTTCGATGCTGTTTTTTTCGAGGGCCCTGCAATCATTATCACCACCAGCAAAGTGTCAGATATCCACTCACACCTGGGTGGAGAGTGGCAAATGTGGATTAATGTCTTGCCAAAGGACGTTAGTGCAGGGCTGGGACTCGAACCATCAACCCTAGAATTGAGAGTCAAGTGAGTAAACCACTTCAAAAAGAAAGTAACAATGAGATATATAGGAATCTGTAATTTATTTTATGTTTTGTAATGCATTCTTATTAATAAGGTTGGCTATTTAAGTGACTTCGTAATTTTTACAGTTGCAATGCTTAAAAATAAACAAGTTGAACGTAAAACACAAACATGTTAAACTTCAGGTTCTAATTCCCAACAGTTTTATAAGATGCAGTTTGGAATTAATGTGGCGTTCGCTTAAAATAGAGAATGGTACTAACCCTTTGATTGTGTCTTTCGGCATAGATGACACTTCCTGTTTCTCATGTGGTGTCTGTGGTGTGGTAACATTCTGTTTGTTCGATCGCGTGGGGTTGGGTGACGAAGGGTTTGGCTTTCGATTCTCTGCCGGATGTGACTTTTCTTTTCCAAACTCTGTCTTTTCAGATGCACCAGCATCTCCCGGTGTTTTGCTGTGAGTGGAACAATTAGTTAAGGAAAAGACTGCCACTAATTAGAATTAAACTATCAAAGAGACTTGAGTCTTATTTTGTTAACATTTTTACTTAAATTTTGGTTAAGTTTATCGGTCTCATCAATAGGACTCTTCTTTCATAAATAAGATTTCAAGACAAATTCGAAGAGAAAAGGTTGAAATTATCACTAGCAAAAGAAAACAAGTCAAATTCGGCAAGTGAATCATACTAACAAAAATATGAAATAGCATAGTTGGAGACTTGGAGCTAAATTGCTGCGCTCAGAATGTAAAGGTTACTATGGGTATGGTTAAGACATTTTAGAACAACATAGTCTAAATATAGAACTTTGTATTCAAGGGGTCCATGATACATACTTTACGTACCTCTTTTCTTTCTCATTCGTCTTGATAGCTTTTGAATCGAAGAGGACAGGCCCAAACTCCAATGATTTCGTTTTCGCCGTTGGTGTATTCGGTGCCGGCTCGGTTGATTCTTCGTCATCTTTGTCTCTGATATAAAAGGAATTGTAAATGTGTGATTGAAGTTATTTAACCAGTTGCCTACTGGATACGGGTTTGCCCTTTTTTTACACCTACGAGAATTCAGTATAGTCAACAGTATAAATGACAATTATAATGGTGCTTACTGTGAAGATCATTAAAATAGTTGAATTATTATCATTTATGCTTATACTTATAATTGTATTGCCCAGTGGAAATTTACTTATTTTAACGTCAATTAATAGAAATTGATTGATGTTCTGAAAACTTGATGATATATTTTTTTTTTAATAAAAAAATTGCAGTTTACAAAAAGATGGATAAACAGCAAGGACTATACGATATAAAAATCATTCTTAACTAATGCTTCACAAATGTATTAATATGTTTTAAGTGAACAGGAGGTGTCACAAAACGTTATAAAGAAGTACAAACATTTTACAGCTCTATTTGTTCATTTAAATATATGTATATACACTGCGATAAAGCCTAATTATTCAAGATGCCTGAATAAAAGGTGACTGAATTAATGAATCATGTTTAAATTGTTTACTTTTCAGCTTGTGACTCCCCCAAGTTTTCCTTTGCGGTGTCAGGCTTGGGGGACGCGGGAGGAGGTGGCAACTGTCTCTCTGCGTAGAATTTCTTTTTTGTGGGGCTCTTCAATTCACTCTCTTTAGCTTGACCTTTCCTGTAAGAAAATTAAACAAAATAAGTAAGTCGGTAATCTGATATGTTAGACATTGATTACAGCAAGCCTGCTGATTACGGTTAGATGCTAACATGTTATACCTCCCCCCCCCCCCCCCCCGCTTTCGTGCTCTGAACGACACCCTGAATGTCATATAAGACCCTCACATCATCTGAAATAATCACCAACCGTAGAAAAATATATGCATTCATTAAACTCACCCTGTCAATACTTGGGTTTATATTTGAACTCGAGCGCTGTCCCAAGTATAGCATTTCAAAGAGCTTGTTTCCACCGAAAACTGTTCTATATCAATTACAACATGTCTTCTATTGTAAGTGGTAGTAGTAGTAGTAGTAGTAGTAGTAGTATTAGTAGAAGTAGTAGTAGTAGTAGCAGTAGTAGTGGTAGTAGTAGTAGTGGTGGTAGTAGTAGTAGTAGTAGTAGTAGTAATAGTAGTAGTACATGTAGTAGTAGTAGTAGTAGTAGTAGTAGTAGTAGTGGTAGTACATGTAGTAGTAGTAGTAGTAGTAGTAGTAGTAATAGTAGTAGTAGTAGTAGTAGTAGTAGTAGTAATATAAGTAGAAGTAGGGAGAGAGTGGAGGCGGGTTATTAGCTTTGCCCGCAGATCGTTGGGGTAAATTAGTAATATTAGTAGTATTAGTAGTATTAGCATTGGTAGTAGCAGTAGTAGTAGTAGTAGTAGTAGTAATAGAAGTAGTAGTAGTAGTAGTAGAAGAAGTAGTAATAGTAGTAGTAGAAGCAGTAGTAGTAGTAGTAGTAGTAGTAGTAGTAGTAGTAGTACATGTAGTAGTAGTAGTAGTAGTAGTAGTAGTAGTAGTAGTAGTAGTAGAAGTAGTAGTAGTAGTAGTAGTAATATTGGGAGTAGTAGTAGTAGTATTAGCAGCGGTGGTGGTTGGTTTGGAGGCAGTAGTAGTATAATAAAACTCACCGATTACCAAATGAACATTTGAAAACCAAGATGGTGCTTCCCATCTGTATCACGAGATAGCCTGGGCCCTGTGACGTATATACCGCCCTCAAACTCAAGATGGAGGTGGTATGAGTGATCTTGGTCCTGTGTAACTCCTGGTATTTATCATCAAGCACGTGGATCTCAAGAATCTTTGGATAACAAAGTCAAAGTAATCTTGGTTATTCGGAATAAGAGAGAAGGTTGTGCTTTCTGTACCGTAAAATCAAACAATAAATTCTAGTTGATTCTTTTTCGTGAATCAGAGATTGATGAGATGTATAATGTGGCCATTCCTTTTCACCTTTTTAACAACTAAAATATGAAGGCAAAAAGACCCATGGCGGTCTTTAATGTTTCTTTTACAAATTTCGATAGACCATTATTTTGACCAAGAATATAATTAATAATTAAAATAAAGAGGCTTTAGAGGTAGAAACTATGTGAACAATTATATATGTGACAATATTGCAATAACCCACCCTACATACTTTAAAACAAATAACTAAGTATGTCTTCCTTATCATATAGTGTCTTTTTAACGCTGTATGGTGAAGATACTTTATCTTAAAAAAGAACACAGCTACAAATTTGCCAATACAATCTTTTAAATGATCTTTGTAGTAAATTCTCTCGTAAAGTTTCACAGACACTTGTTTCTTTTAAAATACCTTCGACGTGACTCCCTTGACGAACATGACATAGAGCTCGTCGTTCCCTCCTTTGACGCACATGTTGACCAGGGTCCGACCGTAGGTGATGACCTCAGTAGTGTCCACGCGAGGGTAATGTGCATAGTCGACAGCTTGGATCTTCTCTTTTGTTCTTTTAAAATGAAAACCGGAGATATCTCGTTGGGTGCAAGAACAATAGGTAAATGACACATGGGGATGTACTGCCCTTTGTGCAACTTTACTTGATCAAATTGGTGAAGCTTTTAATTTTCGGTATTAAAACTTGTTGTGTGGTGTTTGAGTGATCTAGCTGAAACTTTATAGGTCATGCCAAATAAGGGGGTGGTAGTTATTAGAGATTGTAGCTTGCTGTTTGGGGGCAAAAATTACTCCGTGGTTAATTCCGCATATTAATTATTATTTAATCGAATTTCTAACTTCATTCCTTAAACCAACACAAGATCTCACCTTAAACACATTATCGCAACTTAAGCTATAAACATTATAGTCTCTGCTTTAAAAAGAAAAATAACAAGCCCATAGCAAAGGTTACAAGAAAAATTGGTGGATCGCTCGCTTTTATTAGGAAATAGCCTTTTTGAAATATATAACAGGTGGAAAACCTTCAGGTTCAAGTTCTATAGGAAGCATGAGGATATAAGGATTATAATACCTTCATCAGCCTGTATGTTACGAAACAAACATGACAAATATCCGTGTTCCATTACCTGAAAAACTTACTATAGCACTTATCCCTTCTTGATAGAGTTTGTTGAGTTTTTCTTACTGTTGCTGTTCATATATTTATCTTTGTAATCAATCAACTAAAACTGTATAAACTGCTGATTCTTACCTTACAAGAACCAGACCCGTTTTTATAGGAATGATTCCAGTGATCTTCTGGTCAATTGACAGTGACATGACAGCCTCTCCTGTAGGGTACTCCACCACATGGATAAGATTGTTGTAACGCTGCGATTCTGCAACGAGAATCTTATCCGTGATCACTGCAAGGGCATTAATGTTCTCAACAGTCTTGACTCGACCTTTCTTCTTGACGTCTATCAGCCGCACGTGGTGTCCATGTATGTCGTATACGCTCAACCTCTTCCCGGAGACCACACCAACGATCTGATCCGACCCAAGCAGCTTGCATTTCTCTAGCAGAACATCCTGGGGGATCTTGATGGGGTGCCATTGCATTCCTTTGACGACGTTGATCTTGCCATAGGCTTGGCCTCCGTCGTCGGTTTGTCGGGTCAGGATGTTCGTCCTGTTGAGTTCGCACATGAGATCACCCTGGTCGTAGATCTCGTTGACCTTCTTGATTCCGTGTTCGACGGGCTTGGCCATAGTGGGATGGGTCGATTCGTGATCTTCAAATGGACCAGTTTACACCTCCTACATGAAAATTAAAGGTAGATGGTGTACAGTTTCCATGTGCAGTAGGTCATAGCTCGGTGACACTAGACTTGGTGAAAATACCATTAAAGGCATCGTTTAACAATGTTGAATATGAGATACATGGCCCTACGTGCTATCACGATAAGTGTCTGTGATATGGTGTAATATTGAAGCCCTTAAAAACATTGCGGTTCAAAATAAGCATGAAGTGCCTCAAAAAAGTAAAAAATCTGTGAGTGACCGGTTTTACCATACTTATTTTTCCCAATACACTGTAGCATATTTCAAGACCATTTCAATTTCCAATCACAAATATCTTGATAATCACACAGGCGATCGGCTAGTAAAGGTTATTGAGTTCCTGTCTGACCTAAAGGATTATAATTATCATTGCAGCATGAGCTAAATCCAGGATTTTGTTTCAGAATCTGAGACAAAGCTACTCAATCCCTTCGAACACAGCAAACCATGGTCCCATCAAGAAATACCCCCTCTCCCTAGTCTCTTGGAGAGACTTCGGGTGGGGGGAGAGAAGTTACTGACTTGTCCATATGTGGAGATTGGTGGAATTTGCAGAGCATTACATTATGCATGTGGATATCATAAAACTGAAGGCTACTATGTGTCTTTAAGACATTGAGAATCACATGCAATATTCTAAAATCAGGTAACCTTGGGTAATAATCTTGCTCAGAACATTACGAAAGGAACCAAGACAATTTTGTTTTAATGTAGGCTGATATTAAACTTTTAGGCAGTACTGTCTGTCAAGCGCCGCAGTGGTATTAAGGTTTCTTAATTCTAAATTAGCGAACCACAACTTGCAGTCAGTGACATGTAATAAGGAATTTGCAGAAAGATATAAATATCCCACAGCATTTCGTAACCGTTATAACTTAAAAAGTGTCAAGTCCACCGACTTGTAATTTGTATTTTCGAAAACAGAACAAGTGCATCACGACTAAATTACGACCTGCAGGTGACCATAATATCTGTTTACAAAAGGTACTTTTGATCAAAGAGAACAATTTCATAGTTGAAAATGTGAAGGAAGGATTGTTAGAGCGTGCTATAATGATGGTCTTAAATTTACAGTAAAAAAAACATGGAGAAACGTAGAAATGCTTTATAATCCTTATTCATCTATACTTTGAAAATATTTGGCATACAAAAATCAATGTTCACTGTAATGATGAGGAGGACACAATATATCATTTAGTGTTGGTCATGTTGGTCTGTTGCCATTGCATTATATGGAAAAGAGAAGTGCTGGGAATCGTAAGGGAGTGTGTTGACTCAGTTTGTCGGTGAAGGAGATATGCAATAGTGCAAATAGTGTTATAAAATAGACAAAATGTAATACTTTGGCAACTTTCAACTTACCGCGAAGCAAAGGCGTCAATACGGGTTCATCCTTTGGCATGGCTTCATGGCGATTTATCAATCCCTCGATGTGTTGCAATAACAAGGCAGTCACAACACTCTAACAGGGTGGGGGATGTACACGTTACAATATAACCCTCATTTAGAAGATGAGTAACTGCCTGTTGTTTACGGACGGTTCAAAAGATAACCCATTGATCCACATCAAAATCGATAATTTGATAGACTTCTCTATTCACTGCGGTGCGCTTTTGTCCGTAATGGTTCGTAGAACATCGAGTAGGTTCGTATTGTTTACTTTTGAAATATTAGTAAACAGGCACGGCCAGCCACTTCATTATCACTTCATTTTCACGAAAAATATTTAATGTACCCTAGCGCTTGCAGTTCATTATTATCTCCCTTTATTATGCTTATTTCAGTTAGGCAAATTATCAGTTATCAATTAGTAATGTTATCTTAAAGAAATGGTAAGTCTCTGTCTGGGTTTTTCTGTCTCAACTATCATCACCGCGTTCGTGGCCTCTCTCTCTCTCTCTCTCTCTCTCTATCTTTCCCTCCCGACCTCTCCCCCGCCCTCCCTCCCCTTCTCTATTTCTCTCTTCTCTTTTTTTTACTTTCTCATCTCTCCTTTCCCTCCTGTTTTCGTCTTTCAACCATGTCAGCTGCTCACTTTTTTATTGTATGTTGGTTATTAAAATTTAAAAAAACATCTCCTTCATTCTTCTTCCCTCTCCCCACCACCGTTTTTATTCTTTCTCTCTCTTTCTCTACCTCCCTAACCCTCTTTCTCAAAATAACATTACATACTCAATAATTGTACAAGAAAACGATTGCCATCGCAAGAAAAATAAACGTGATTAAGAAATTAAATTAATGAAACGTAGACGTAATGTACTACATTCATGAATTTAAATGATCCAGGCGAAAAAACATAAACGCAAGAGGAGAAGTCTATTCCCGTCTGGAAAAGATTTCTTACAAATATTCTAGATGACTAATTAATATGGACAGAAATCGCTCACTTTAGCACTAATGAACGTAAATATAAAAATGATCGAACAACTTGTATTACTTATTTCCCCCTATCATTACTATTGACGCTGCATTTTGTTCTTCTTTTAATTATCATGTTTGCCACATGTTTGATTATATGTTCTTGACAAATAGTAATGCATATAAATAAATGGACCTTGAACCACAGCCTGCATATTCAATAAATTAACACCATTTACATTAAGTTGTTAAAGCTTTATTTACATAATATATAAAGCTACATAAAAAAAACATAATTTATGATGTGCTTTATCGTCAGACTGTTTACCCTATAATTTTCCCTCCGAGTAGTTAGGTCTTGTTCAGCAGACGTTCCTGCATTCATTGACAAATCAAATAAAAAATGTTCGAATCTAACGCTAGTGTTTAGCTATACTGTATAGATAAAAGCCTTATCATATGTGCTTTGGCCTAGTTAGGTTCAATATACGATTTCTGGTATAGGGACTGAGAGCATGGATGCAAAATCGTTTCTTTTCGGCACTGCATGAAGGATACAGGTGTGGTGATGAGAACTGTTGCATGAGGTAAGAATGATTTGCATCGCACTGATATTGAGGAGGCGATGTTGGCTTAAAAGGGAAATTCCAAACAATTTATAGAGAGCTTGATTGTGTAGGCAAGTTCATATCTGATAAAATGGTATTGGTCTGTTCAGATGTGTCCTTTTGGTAAGGCATCTATCCTCAGTATCAATTTCCTCGGATAAGATCTAGCGTCGTATGTTACCCCTGTTACTGTCTATTAAACAGCCATTTTCCACTTTTCCAAAAAACGCAATATACTTGCAGTCCTTAATCAATGTCAGTTGTTAAGTATAAATCAATCAGTGTCTCCAATATTTGGGAGTACATTCTGTATTTAATCGTGTCCAATTTATTTTACACTTTGAGTCATAGAAGACAAATTGACAACATAATTTCTAGCATAAATAGTAGTTTTATTTTTCAGTTTAGAGTGATTGAGGTTTAAGCACTGATCCTGTAGGCACAATTTTTCCACCAAACAAAATCTTTAAAAAAAGACACGAAAACAAGCGTAATAAGCTCGTGACTTGGCTCAAAAGTATGATCATGTTACCACTAATCGAAATAATTGGTATTAATTATTATGAAGATTATGATAATGATAATATCCGCTAAGGTACTGTGACACTCATTGCACTTAATTGTAATCTACAGTCGGGTAACCTTTCGACTAGACTGTAAAACATGTACAACTCTTTTTTTGGTATGTTTCAGGATTTAAAAAATCGGCTACAATTTCTTATGAATGGAGAAGTCAACCTCTTCCTAATACCACGACCAAGCACACACAGACCGCGTCATCAGCTAGTACAACTGCTGCAATATGGATGAACACCCCCAACATATGAAATGTTCGCAGCGTTGCTACTTTTGTTCAATGGCTGTAATGGTTTTATCTTGTTTATTGATATGTTTGGGAGCAACGAGCGTATTTTTGGGAGCTTTTCAGATCCCGAAGAATGCAGGAATGGGAGTTTTAATTACTGGAATCGCCGTTCTGATCCTTAGTATCACCTCGTGTTGCTATGTACAACATACATTTTCTGGGTCGTGGAGCCCTGGTCTTGAATCAACTTGGCCTACAAATTATAATGCCTCAGACACCGCATTTACCCTGGGAGTACAACCTCCAATTATCCATGGACCAGGTCTCCTCCCGACATACGAGTACTCATATCAACAACAGGCGGGATCCATTCAACAGGTCCAAACCGGCGCAAACCAGTACACACCGACTCAATCCGCCATATTCCTATACACACCGGAGCAAACCGCTGTTAACCACTTCCCAATGGCTCAATTCGCGATCAACCAGTACACACCAGCTCAACTCGCTCTCAACCAGCTCCCACCGGTTCAAACCGCTATCAACCGGTACCCATCAGCTCATGATAATAAACCGCCGCCATCTTATAACGAAGTAATGGGGATTTTACGTTAAACCTTGTAAAGATCTTCAGCGGTAAACCGCGGCGTGTGGTTTTGGTTTCTTTTGTCTTCTTTTTTTTTGTATAAAAAGCTTATTGTATACCCGTAGCACCTATTTTGTCCGCAGTTGCTATTTACTTACACCATGAAAGCAGCGGTAATTATCACGGTGCGCGGTAATAATCCGCGTCATATAATAACGACGTTTTTCTTTTGCCAGCCCAACTGATTATCCCCAAAAACCTACAGTAATCTTCCTTAAAAGAAAAAAAAGGTATAATCATTATACTCCGACTGTACATACAGTGCGTCCCAGAAAAAACGAAACCGAGAAGTATCGATGTTTTATCATAACTTAATCACAACCATAATTAATGAATGATACATATTTTACGCATGAGTGATGAAAAGCAATTTGAAGGAAGGAAACCAAAAAGACATCTGGCGGGCGGTATCTGAATTTCGAAGAAAAATTAAAATTTCTAGAAAGTTGAGTTTCTGCCCTTTCATATGACACCTCAATCAGGAAAAAATGAGCTAGGAATGACAAAGTTCTGTTTGTTTAAAGTAGTGCTTGCATTTCCATAATTCGTTTTCACTGGCTGCCTGCCGTATCAATAAACAAAGTTAACAAAAGACTTAACTCCGTTTCGTTGACAATCAGCCGTAGACGAGAGTCTTCATGCATGGCTGATTGTCAACGAAACGGAGTTAAGTCTTTTGTCAAATCTGCTTTTTGCTACTGCAGGCACCCAGTGAAAACGAATTCGTTTGTTAAAATTATGAAAATGTAAGAGCTACTTTAAACAAACATAACTTTGTTATTCCTCGCTCATTTTTCTTGATTTTGGTGTCATATGAAAGGGCAGAAACTCAACTTTCTAGAAATGTTAATTTTTCTTCGAAATTCAGATACCGCCCGCCAAATGTCTTTTTGGTTTCCTTCCTTCAAATTGCTTATAATCACTCATGCGTGATATACATCATCTGAGTAGCATCAACTGAAAGAGGAGACTCTAAGCTTTCCAAATATGTATCATTCATTAATTATGGTTGTGATTAAGTTACGATAAAACATCGATACTTCTCGGTTTCGTTTTTTCTGGGACGCACTGTATAGCCATGTTTGTTTCCATGATATATTTTAACTTCTCATTAAAATTTAAAAAGTTCTTTTGTCTCAAGTTAGGACTAACCTGCTATTAGATTTGTTGTAATGTTTTTCCAATTAGACTTGATGGGATAGAGTAACAAATAATTCGGTGTATCATTTGCAAGGAAACGAATTTGTAAGCGAGCAAAACATTTTGAATCATTTATTCATGAATCCGGTAGAGTTGTATCATTTGAGGAAATGTGTTTTGTTTTTGTTTTGTTTTGTCATTGATATAAGTAGCCCACGTGCGATCCACACACAACTTGTTAATCTCTATTAAAAAATATATATATTTATACGATACCGTTAAACCTAAGTAAGTTTATTCATATTTATGCATGTATATATACTAACCAATGAAGTTGTTCTTCAAGTGTCATATCACCCCTCTGAAAATATTGTGCCTATAAACTAAATCAAGGGATTTATTACAAATTGGTGATAATAATGTTTTAAATAAAACTCAATAAATCTGATTAAGAACTAGTGGTCAGTTTGAATCACAAAAATCACGAATATGGAAACGTAGATTCAATTCTTCATGTCTTAATAATCAATCCACGATATATTTAGTAAATGATATTAATTAACAGGCTCTATTAAGTTTTGTTCAATCTGATTCCTTGATCAATAAAATCTGGCTACACACAGCTGCTAGGTAGTATTTTTTTCCAAATTCATATTCAAATTTTCTAAGCCCAAAACTTGAAGGAAATTGATGGTGAACACCCACATTTTGTTAAGTGGTCTTCATTCAATTTTAATGTACTCACACGCATAATGTCATTTAACTCATTTGTTGCTGAAGACGATTTTGACATTTATTTGTTATTTTTGGTTGGATTTCTTGGTTTGTTTGTTTGTTTGGTTTTGTTTAGGTTTTGTTTTTTCTTGTGTTGTTTCTTTTGTTTTGCGATAATTTTTGTAATGTTCGTTGTCAGTCATATATGTCAATTTTTTTATAAGCAACCTATAGGATCAAACAAATTATAGCCTAATAACATTATGCCTCCGCAATTCTACTTGTGTTTAGGATATTGGGGCTTGAATATGGTTTTCCTGTTTTGTAATTTACGCTGTATACTTTTATGTCGATTTTTATTGATACATGTATATTGGACTTTCTTTACGCTAACAAGTCATTAAACATGTCCTTAACCTTGGAGCTTTACTCACTGTGTGAACTTGTTTGTTTGATTATGATATTTGTCATTTTAATGTTTGATTATGATATTTGTAATTTTAATGTTTGATATTTCAGGTACTTTGTACCAGAGAATTGTGGTTAATGTAGGAATACTTTTTCAATTTATTCGTATTCATTGTCTCTCTTCCTATCTCTTCTCTCCTTTCCCTCCTTTTTTCGTCTTCCAACCATGTCAACTGTTCACTTTGTTATTGTATGTTGATTACTAAAAAACAAATATCCCCTTCATTCATGCCCCCCCCCACCTGTTCTTTCTCTTTCTCTCTCCTTCCATATCTCTCTTGCTCAAAATTACAATACATACTCAATAATTGTATTAACAAAAGTAAAAACTAATTGTTATCGCAAGTAATAAAATTGTACAAGAAATGAAATTAAATTAGGAAACATGGACGTAAACTACTATTTGGATGAAATAAAATGATCCAGGCAAAGAAACATAAACGCAAGTGGAGGAGACTATCAAAAGTATATTTCTGTCTGGAAATATTTTTTATTTTAATACTCTAGGTGACTAATTAATAAGGACAACAATCGCTCACTTAAGCACCAATGAACTAAACTATGAAAAATTATTGAAAATCTTGTATTAGGCTACTTATTTCCCCTAATCATCACTATTAACGCAGTGAAGATTTTTTTATTATCATGTTTGCCACATGTTTTATAATTATTTTCTTGATAAATAGTAATGCATATAATTAACCTTGAACCACAGCCTGCCTATTCGATATAATAATGCAATACGCATTGAAATTTTTAAAGCTTTGTTTATTTATCACTATAAGTAATACGCTAAGGCTCCGCGGGGGGCGCGACGTCTCCGCCAGCCTTTGTATTCTATTGTTTTTTAATGAGATCGCCGACCGAAGTTGGTGCAGCTATCTCCTCCTGAACCCTCCCCTCGGGGTACCCGTGCCCGGTGCCGTCGTCCGCGGGAGAGTCTACTCTAGCGAATTGGCTATACTCCGCCCGAGGTCCTCCTCCGTTACTTGTTACTTGTAGAGATAATCCCGATGGCAGCTATCATACAGCTAAACTGTGTCGACGTCCAGGGCGAAAACAGACGCGACATGCATAATGCATGATATGCGTGACGACAGAGATACCTCATGGATATTCAACATAACATCCGTAGACACACGACCGATGACTATCCACTCACATTAAGTTGCGTATTAAATGCACGCTGAATGGGTATGACTTACCCCGTGTTAGGTATCTTCCTATATGATATTCTCTATATAGACCGCGCCGTCGATCACACTCATTTCTTTGCAGTTCTCAAAGAGACTCACAACAAATGACCAACCACTCACATTATGTTGCGTATTAAATGCTCTATGCAAAGGGCGGGATCACCAAGAGTAAAGCGTCTTGCTATAGGATGTGCTATAGGATGTGCTTTAGCGCTGCACAAGCCACAGAGATACACACGAAGCTTCCCGTCCACGTCCTAACTTAGAAACCTATTTCCATCATTATTGCCGCGATTTTTATATAGTTTTCGTGAATGGAGGTATGAAATCAAAGCTTATTTTGTGATTATTACGGCCATGTATACAAAATTTTGATTATCATTTTCTAAAGGAAAGTTTTCACAAGAAAACCATTGGACTGACAGTTCAGTCGCAAGCTGCCTTCAATCAACACGCAGTGCAGTGTGTGTGAGTTGAGATGAGCTTGCAGGAAGCTCCAACACCGGGACCGCGCCCCGCAGGCGTCCGACGCCTGCGGCGCCGGTGTTGAGCTTCCTGCAAGCTCATCTCAACTCATTTGACACTTTGAAATTGTTATCTGTTGGTTTGCATCATTATTGCCGCGATTTCAATATAGTTTCGTGAATAGATTTACGAAACCTGAGCTTAGAATTAGTAAAAATATTACTAAAGTCTACGTTTTTAAACGACTGTCTGATTTTCTTGTGAAAATTTTACTTTGAAAAATGATTATCGCAATTCATGGTCAGAAATAATCACAATCTAGGTTCATTATGTTACAGTTCTTGCATCAAATCAATGCATGAAAACTTAGTTATTGAACTAGAAAAATGTTTTTTTTTTTTTAAATAGGCAATTATGAAGTAGGAAGCCTGAAACCTTAGCCTACTAAACAAATCTCAACAAAGTGTAGGCCTATCCTTTTATGAATTAATGAAAAAGTAGCCCCAGAAAAAAGGGTTTCAAGGGGCCATAAACCCCTGAAAGCTTGGGGGGTTTAGGCGTTTAATTAGGGTCAGATGAGCATATTTTTAATACTTTATTTGTGACACTTGCGAGTCACTAATTGGCGTGGGGTCAATACGTAGAGTTGCGTAGTGTTGCGTACCAACTACGCTGGCCTACGTTGCTGAGGGACGGAAAGGGGTACGCAAGATGAACGAAAACAATTCAACTTGTTTAATTTTTTTCGCGTGCTTTCGACGTAGAAATTTGACGCAGAAAGTACGCCTTTTTACGCAACACTGCGCTACATGCCTACGCAACAGTACGCTACCCTACGCCAGATCGACAAAGCAGTAAAAGCTTTCCACACTACGGAACTCTACGCAGTTCCAGTGGCTTAAAGAATAACTACCGGTACAGTTGGATCGTTTTTTTTATTTTTTTATATAAGGCCAAATTAAAAAAAAAAACATGTTTGGCGTCCTGTTTTTTCGAAAAATGGGAAGGAGGAAGCCCTTTTTTTTTCTTTCAAAATGGCCGCTCGGTACATTTTCCCTGACATTCGGGCTATTTTTCAAAATGGCGGCCGACAATTTTTTTTTTTTTTTTTTTTAAATCAGAAATACATTTTAGCAGTGCTTTTCATGTTTTTTTTCTTCAAAAAAAAAAAATAAATAAATAAAATAGGAGGCGGCCCCCAAGTAGGAAGCAGGCGGGGACGCTGTTTTTTTTTCTTTCAAAAAAAAAAATCAAAAAAATTCAAAAAAAAAAAATAGGATGCGGCCCCCAAAAAGTAAGCGGGCGGGGACGCAAAACATTTTTTTAATGGCCTGAATGGCAAATAAAGTTCTTGGTGGTTTTAATTTAGACAGTCTCTATATATCTATTTACACCCCCGCCCCCCTCTAGAATCCCGCGGATTTCCGTGGCTTAAAGAATAACTACCGGTACAGTTGGATCGTTTTTTTTATTTTGTTATATAAGGCCAAATTTAAAAAAAAACATGTTTGGCGTCCTGTTTTTTCGAAAAATGGGAAGGAGGAAGCCCTTTTTTTTTCTTTCAAAATGGCCGCTCGGTACATTTTCCCTGACATTCGGGCTATTTTTCAAGATGGCGGCCGACAATTTTTTTTTTTCTTTTTTAAAATCAGAAATACATTTTAGCAGTGCTTTTCATGTTTTTTTTCTTCAAAAAAAAAAAAAAAAAAAAAAAAAATAGGAGGCGGCCCCCAAATAGGAAGCAGGCGGGGACGCTGTTGTTTTTTTTTTCTTTCAAAAAGCAGGCGGGGACGCTGTTTTTTTTTTTCTTTCAAAAAAAATTCAAAAAAAAAAAAATAGGAGGCGGCCCCCCAAAAGTAAGCGGGCGGGGACGCAAAACATTTTTTTAATGGCCTGAATGGCAAAAAAAGTTCTTGGTGGTTTTAATTTAGACAGTCTCTATATATCTATTTACACCCCCGCCCCCCTCTAGAATCCCGCGGATTTCCGCGGGTCCAGCTAGTATATATATATACAAACTACATAAAAAACATAGTTTATGATCTGCTTTATCGTCAGACTGTTTACCCTGATATCTCGCTTTCGTGTCGTTAGATTTCTAATTTAGCAGAGTTTTTTCTGCCTTTATTATAAAATCAATACAAAACGTTCGAATCAAACGACAGTGCCTACCTAGATGAACGGCTAATCATTCGTGCTTAGACCCAGTTAAGGTCGATATACGGTTTCTGGTATAGGGACTGAGAGCGCGGATGCAAGATCGGATCATTTCACTCCATGTAGACTACAAGACAGTGTGGTGATGAGAATTGTTGCATGAGGTAAGAATGATTTGCATCGCACTCAATTTGAGGAGGCAATGTTTGCCTAAAATGGAGATTACAGACAATGTATAAATAACTTGATTGTATTGGCAAGTTTTGGTATTGGACTGTTCAGATCATGATATGTTCAGTCAGAAAATAGTGCCGATTTTCATCGTCAATTCAATAATTTGGGGAGAGCGTTAACATCTTTTGAAGTAAATTCTGTACATAGTCGTTTCTGATATTGTTTACACTTTGGGTATTAAATAGAAAACAAATTGATAACAGAATATCTACCATGAATGGTAATTTCATTTTCATTTCGAACAAAAAGAAACAAAAGAATCATTAAAATATTTGTTTATAATTATAATGAGGATTTGGGTTAGTGATAATGATACTATCCGCTATAGGTACTGTAACGCTCATGGCGCTTCGTCATACTTACCCATGTTAAAAGAGAGCCGTCACACTAACTAGCGCTAAAGTATACCAAGTAGGCTTACTCCTTTACACCTGGGTGTAGAGGGACAAGTGGAGATTAGTGCCTTGCCAAAGTACATTAGTTTTGTGCAGGGATTTGAACCCAGTACTTTGTGATCTACAGTCGGGTGACTTTTCGACTAGACTGTAAAACCTTTACAACCCTTTTTTGTTTATATTTCAGAATAAAAGAATCGGCTTCTATTTCTAACGAGTGGAGAAGTCAACTTCTTCTTAAGACCGCGATCAAACACTCACAGACCGTGTCATCAGCTATCACAACGGCTCATTAACTGCCACAAACAAGCACGTGAAGTATGGATGAACACCCCCAAGATAGGGCACATTCGCAGTCTTCCTACGCTTGTTCACTTGTTTTAATAATTTCTTCTTGTTTTATGACAATTGTTGGAGCAATAAACGTAGGATTGGGCGCATCTAGAAGGAATGAGCCAGACTGGTTGAAAAAACAAGGTCAGAACCAGATGAATGCAGGAGTAGGACTTTTAGTTCCTGGGATCGTTGTTCTGATCCTTAGTAGCACCTGTGCTTGCTATGTGCAGCATAAACTTTCGGGGTCGTGGCATCCTAGCCTTGCAATAATTGGGCCTACGAATTCCAATGCCAATGCCTCAAACACCGCATCTTCACTGGAAATACAACCTTCTATTATCCATGGACCAGTTCGCCTCCCGATATACGAGTACTCATATCGACAGCAGGCAGGATCCATTCATCCGGTCCAAACCTGCGCAAACCAGTACACACCGGCTCAATTCGCGATCAACCAGCTCCCACCGGCTCAAACCGCTACCAACCGGTTAGCATCAGCTCCTGCTGATCAACCGCCTCCATCTTATAACGAAGTAATTGAGGATTTGCGTTAAACCTTGTCAAGATATTCAGCGGCGTGTGTTTTAGATTTAATAATGACGTGCAGAGAAAAAGCTTCACATTTACCTTTTTCTTCTTCTTCTTTTGTATACAGAACTTAGTCTATACACATAGTACCTATGTTGTGCGCAGTTGCCATTCGTTTACACCTTTAGAAACCGCGGAGGTAATTCTCACGGTGGTTTGTCGCGTCATATCAGAAGAGCTTTTTTTCTATTGCTAAATTCTGATCTAACACAGAGCATGATATGGAAAATAAACTTATAGTCAAGCCTCTATAAATTGTATAGATTTTAACGTTATTTAACATCTGTAATGTTTATGTCATATATAACATTCAATATTTATGATTAAGAAGTACAGTGTGAATCACAAAAATCAAGAAAATGGAAATCTAGATTCAACCTTACATGTCTTTACAATCAATACACGATACTTTGAGTTAAAGATATTGATTAATAGGCTCTAATGTTGTGTTAATCTGATTCTTGATTAATTAAATCTGGCT
Organism: Strongylocentrotus droebachiensis; assembly: GCA_035222895.1. Classification (NCBI taxonomy): domain Eukaryota; kingdom Metazoa; phylum Echinodermata; class Echinoidea; order Camarodonta; family Strongylocentrotidae; genus Strongylocentrotus; species Strongylocentrotus droebachiensis. Next base: position 183,526 of record JAVYIG010003335.1, read on the forward strand.
ACAGACAGCTGAACAGTAGTATTTGTTTACAAAATCATCTTCAATCTTGTTATGCCCAGGAATTGAATAAAATGGATGGTGAACCCCAAATTTGTTTAAGTGTTCTTTATTCAACTTTAATGTACTCGAACGAATTTAAATAATTTGAATCCTCCGTGTTTAAAAACGATTTTCTTCTTTGTTTTCTTCTTTTTTTGTTTAACATTAATTTGTTATGGAATACGTAATAACTTATGACAAATTTTTCTCTGTATTATTATTTTGTACTTGGCTATATCTGTTGAAATGCTTTTTAAAACTGAGCTTGTAAAACTTGCAATGTAATTTAGCTTTCGGGCTACCATTTTGCAGTTATTCTAATAAAACCATTTTACTACCACTTGTTATAGTTTGTTTTGTTTCTTTTTGGTTATTTTTGCCTGTGTATGTTTCTTTTGTTCTGCTTTGTTTTTTGTAATGGTTGGTTGTCAGTTATCCATGTGATTTTGTGGAGCAACCTACATAATTAAGACGTTTCTAACTATCATGACATGTTTTCGCAATTCTACTTCAGGATATTGGAGCTTGAATATGGGTTTCCCGTTTTTGTTTACTTACGCTGTAGGCTTTTATGTTGATTTTTATTGATATATATAATTGGAATATCTAAATGCTAGCAAACCGTCAAACATTTGCTTAACCTTGGAGCTCCAGCACTGCCTGTGCAACTTTTTTGTTTGATTATTATATTTGTAATTTTAATGTTTGATATTTACATGAACTTTACACCATAAATGTATGAGGTTATTTGTTAATGTAGCTATTCATATACTTGTTTCATGATTTTTGTGTTCATTGTAAAAGCGACGGCCACATCACGTTGTAACACGCCGGGGTAACACGTTCCTAGAAGGATCGAGGTACGGCAATTCCGTTCATACTACGGCAATTCCGTTCTTAGTACGTTCATCTCGTTTTAAGAACGTTGTCACTCCGTCTAATTGCAGGACGGAGAAAATGTTGAACAGGCTCAAAGTTCTAGAGCACCCTTCCCGTCCAAGCCAGTCCGAGCCCGTCCATGAAGTTCTTAAAAAGATCGTAAATAGTATACGTTCACTCCGTTGCACACAGTTTGAGCCCATTTAGCATCATTTCCTAGAACGTAGTGAGAATTAGTTTGGTATGAAGGGAGATTGACTTGAATGTCTTGATCTACAAAGCTTGAAGCGTTGAAGTTGAACGGGAATGAGAACGGGCTGGGTTTCTCCCGAGGCGGGATTCCACACGCTCTAGGTGCGCTTTCGAACGCACTAAGAACGAGATGAGGGCGAGTTGAACTGTTTCTGAACAGGGTGGTTGGGTAAAAAAAACTAGTTAGAATGAGTGTCGAACTAGTAAGAATGGGTTTGGACGTATTGTGAACGAAGTAGAACTAGTTACTAATGGGTTTAAACTGACTACGGACTAGCTTGGACTGCCAGGAAATTGCAAATTTACCCGATCTGAACTTGATATGAACTGACTGTAATGTTTATGTCATATATAAAATTCATCATATATGATTAAGAAATACAGTGTGAATCACAAAAATCAAGAAAATGGAAAACTAGATTTAACCTTACATGTCTTTAGAATCAAAATACGATATATTGAGTTAAAGATATTGATTAATAGGCTCTAATGTTGTGTTAATCTGATTCTTGATTAATTAAATCTGGCTACAGACAGCTGAACAGTAGTATTTATTTACAAAATCATCTTCAATCTTGTTATGCCCAGGAATTAAATAAAATGGATGGTGAACCCCGAAGTTGTTTTTAAAGTGGTCTTTCTTCAACTTTAATGTACTCGTACGCATTTGAATCATTTTAATCATTCGTGTTTAAAGACGATTTTCTTTTTTAAAACATTAATTTGTTATGGAATATGTAATAAGTTATGATCTATTTTATTGTGTATTATTTGTACTTGTCTACATCTAAGATTTGTTGAAATGCTTTTTAAAACTGAGCTTGTAAAACTTGCAATGTAATTTAGCTTTCGGGCTACCAATTTGCAGTTGTTCTAATAAAAACATTCTACTACTTATAGTTTGTTTTAATTCTTTTGGGTTATTTTTTTCCTGTGTATGGTTCTTTTGTTTTGCTTTGTTTTTGTGTAATGGTAGGTTGTCAGTTATCCATGTGATTTGTTGTAAGCAACCTTTAGAATCAAGACGTTTCTAGCTATCATGACATTATGTCTTCGCAATTCTACTTACGCCAAGATATTGGGGCTTGTATATGGGTTTCCTGTTTTTGTTTTACTTACGCTGTATGCTTTTATGTCGATTTTTATTGATATATTGGACCATATAAATGCTAACAAACCGTCAAACATTTGCTTAACCTTGGAGCTCTACTGCCTGTGCAACTTTTTTATTTTTTATTATGATATTTGTAAATTTAGTGTTTGATATTTACTTGTACTTTACACCAAAAATGTAAAAAGTATTTGTTAATGTGGTTATTAATATGCTTGTTTCATGATTTTTGTATTCATTGTAAAAGCGACGTATAAACGTCTTCAGAATGTTTAATACAAACAAAATTGATTGACTTGAACGGAATTGAAATGATATCAATAAAAAAGTAATTAAATGAAATGTCCGATTTTGTAATAGATGAATATAATTGTAAATATAACAATTATTGAGCAACTTTTATCACTTAGTTCCTTCCCCTAACATCACTAATAATGCTGCATATAACTTGTTGTTATAAATTTCATGTTTGCCACATGTATACTTTTATGTTCTTGACAACAACAACCAAACAAAAAAATCCATATAAATACACTGTCGCTCATAAAGTTGGAATATTTTGGTTTTACCCCAATTTATGGAATTTTTTTTAAAATAATTTAAAAATAATAGATCTAGATAATAGTATACATTCTCAGATTTTATTGAATAATAATTTGCCAATGTGTGTTTTGCGTGACTGTGAAAGCATGTATATGCTACTATGCTTATCGACTAGGGGACCTACGCCCTTAAGTCATAAATGACAGTAATGAGGATTAATGCCCCACAAAAGGGCACTAATATAGCACATCGACACGATTTTGATCCTGGGGCCTCACAGTTACGAGGCCATTGCTGTTTCACTGAACCATGACTCTACGCAGCGAGGCTAGGGTAGGGGGCAGTTTCCATAAATTACAAAAAGAACACAGAAAATGCAATAGATTTTCAATAATTTATTGCATTTTACCCCGGTCCCCAACACAAAAAAAATCTTCTGGACGGCCATGCATGGGCACACAGAGGACTTTTTTATGCTGGGGACCGGGGTAAAATGCAATAAATTATTGAAAATATATTGCCTTTTCTGTGTTATTTTTTTATTTATGAAAATGGCCTCGTAACTGTGAGGCCCCAGGATCAAACCGTGTCGATGTGCTATATTAGTGCCCTTTTGTGGGGCATTAATCCTCATTACTGTCATTTATGACTTAAGGGCGTAGGTCCCCTAGTTGATAAGCATAGTAGCATACACATACTTTAGCAGTCACAAAAAAAACACACATTGGAAAATTATTATTCAATAAAATCTGAGAATTTATACTATTATCTAGATCTATTATTTTTAAATTGTTTTTTTAATAATTCCATAAATTGGGGTAAAACCAAAATATTCCAACTTTATGAGCGACAGTGTAGATGGACCTTGACCCCCAGCCTGCCTATTCAATAAAATAACAACATTTACATTAAGTGTACATTTATTTGTAATGTTTGACATGAAATACAATTCTATAAACTATAGTTTATGATCTGCTTTATCGTCAGACTGTTTACCACGATATCTCGTTTGCGTGTAGTTAGATTTGTATGCCTTTATTGAGAAATCAAATACGTAACGTGTGAATCTAACGACAGTGCCCACCTAGATGAAGGGCTAATCATTCGTGCTTAGACCCAGTTATAGGGTACGAGACTTCTGGTAAAGGGACTGAGAGCTCGGATGCATTATCGGATCGTTTCGCTGCATGTAGGCTACAAGATAGTATGGTGATGAGAATTGTTGCATCAGGTAAGAATGATTTGCATTGCACTAATTTTGAGGAGGAGATGTTGGCCTTAAAGGGAAATTACAGACAATGTAAAATTTGACTTTTCAGATCATAATATGATCAATCAGAAAACAATTGCAAGTGTCGTCGTCATTTCTCCAAAATATTCATCGTTTTTAACTTCGCAAAAAAAAACAATTCTTGCAGTCCTTAAAAAATGCCAGTTGTTAAGTATTAATCAAACAGTGTCTCTAATATTTTAGAAGAGCGTTAACGTTTGTTGCAGTAAATGCTGTACATAATCGTTTCTGATTTTTTTTAACACTTTGAGTAATCGGGAAAACAAATTGATAACCGAATATCTACCATGAATAGTAATTTCATTTCCATTCTAGACTGATTTAGTTTAAGCTTTGAGCCTGTTGGCAAAATGTCTATCAAAACAAAATCATAAAGAAGGAGAAGGGAAAAAAAGTTCGAAAGTGTGATTATGTTAATACACCTAATCCAAATAATTGTTATTAATCATAATGAGGATTATGATAATGATACTATCCGCTACAGGTACTTTGATGCTCATGGCGCTTCGTCATAATTTCCCATGTTAAAAGAGAGCCGTCACACTAACTAGCGCTAAAGTATACCAAGTAGGCTTACTCCTCTACACCTGGGTGTAGAGGGACAAATGGAGATTAGTGCCTTGCCAAAGTACATTAGTTTCGGGCAGGGATTCGAACCCAGTACTTTGTGATCTACAGTCGGGTGACTTTTCGACTAGACTGTACATTCTTTATAACTGTCTTTTCTGTTCTGTTTCAGGATTGAAAAAATCGGCTTCTATTTCTAATGAGTAGAGAAGTTCTTCCTAAGACTGCGATCAAGTACACAGACCGTGTCATCAGCTACCACAACTGATCATTATCTGCCACAAACAAGCACGTGCAATATGGATGAACACCCCCAAAATAGGCCAAATTCGTATCGTTGCTATACTTGTTCATATGTTTTAATAGCTCTTTCTATTCCCATGATATTCTGTGGAATAATCAACATAGGAATAGGAGCATTAAGAAGGAGTCATTCAGACAGCTTTTATGAAAGTTTTCCAGAAGAAAAAATACAAAGTCGAATTCAGATGAACGGAGGTATAGGAGTTTCAGTTACTGGCGTCTTCGTTCTGAACTTAGGTAACACCTGGTGTTGCTATGTCAGACGTAAACTTAAGAGGTCGTGGCATCCTAGTCGTGCAATAACTGATTCTACAAACTATAATGCCAATGCCTCCAACACCGCATTTACACTGGAAGTACAACCTTCAACTAGCCATGGACTAGGTCGCCTCCCGACATACGAGTACTCATATCAACAGCAGGTCCAAACCGGCACAAACCAGTACACACCGGCGCTACCCGCTGTCATTCTTTACACACCGGAGCAAATCGCTGTTAACCGCTTCCCAGTGGCTCAATTCGCGCTCAACCAGTACACACCGGCTCAACTCTCTCTCAACCAGCTCCCACCGGCTCAAACCGCTATCGACCGGTACCCATCGGCTCATGCTGATAAACCCCCGCCATCTTATAACGAAGTAATGGGGGGTTTACGTTAAAACCTTGTCAAGATATTCAGCGGCGTGTGTTTTTGATTTAATAATGACGTGCAGAGTAAAAGCTTCACATTTACTTTTTCTTCTTCTTCTTTTGTATGCAAAACTAAGTCTATACGCATAGTACCTATGTTGTGCGCAGTTGCTATTCACTTACACCGCAAAAAACCGCGGAGGTAATTCTCACGATGGTTTGCCGCGTCATATCAGAATGAGCTTTTTTTCTGTTGCTAAATTCTGATCTAACACAGAGCATGATATGGAATAAAAAAGTATAGTCAAAGCCATTCTACCTTGGTCATGATAAATTTTATTTCCAGCCCAACTGTTAATCAAAGAAACTCTAAATTTTGTAGATTTCTATTCAATGATAAGTTACAAGAGTAGTATACGATGGAGTAAGTAATCTTTTTTGTTAAAGAAAAACATAATTAGGATTATACTCCGATTGTACAAATTGCTAATTTTGTAGCCATGTAAATATTTAAGTGCTCATTATATTTAAAACAAATTATTTTGTCTCAAGTTAGGAACTGTAGTAATGTGATATTTGCTATGTATATCCACCAGAAACTTGTCTGTACGAAACAGTGAAATACTGCCCTCTCCGGCAGAATAAAGTAAGCTTAGCAACCAGCAGAACGGCGTTTCCATCTAGCAGTATTACTTTCGTATTTATATAATTATGGATATGTAAGATACGACATTTGGCGACGAGGATGAACAGGTATTGTTCTTTATTGCTTGAGAAACATAACTTGCTAACTGTTAACTTTTCGATCAGTGATTTTGTGCTACATGTAGCTGCCTAGCTAGCTGTGCCTGATGTGACTGTATGCCTGCTCCTGTGACTGTGTCGTAGTTGTGCGACGCCTCAGCTAGCCCGTTGATCGTTCGCCAGTGCACTGGATTCTCGTCATCATGGAAAGTGGTAGCCTACCAATGTTTCCATCATTTGACGCCGAATTAGATCGTCCTGATGTTGCTACACGTTGGACGAAGTGGCTGGCCCGCCTTGAGAACTTATTCGTTGCTCTAAATATCACGGACGACAAGCGTCAGAGAGCCCTTCTCCTGCACTATGCTGGGGAGCAGGTACATGACATTTTTTGTGCTGAGTCTTCAACTTCAAGTCAAGCTAGGCCTGCTGACACCTCCTCCACGTCATCTACCACGTCTACAATCGGCCCAGACTGTTCCTACGCGGGGACTGTACGTGTTTTGACAACGTACTTTGCCCCCAAACGCAATATTCAGATGGAGATGTATGTTTTTCGCTCTTGTAAACAAAAGCCTGGACAGAGCTTAGAGACTTACGTCACCGAGCTGAGAGCACTTGCCCAAACGTGTAAATTTCATGATGCCAACAGTGAAATTCTCAGCCAACTCATACAGCATTGTTCTTCTTTACGTTTTCGCAGACGGGCGCTCCGTGAACAAGACAAGAGCCTAAGTGACATTTTGGCCATGGGTAGACTTCTTGAGCAATCAGATGCGCAGGCCAAATTGATGGAGGACGGCCCTGCAATCGTTAAGGCTGTCCAGACCGCCAAGCCCCGGTTTCAGTCACAAAAGCCCCGGTTTCCGTCACAACAGCATTCTTCGAAGCGCAGATCATCAGGCATCAAGTGTGTGTGTGTCGCGGGAGTCGGATGTACACTGCAAATGCTTCCTGGAAACTGCCTACATCGACACCCTGGGATGTCTTTATCTGTAATTTCTTCATAAATTTAGGAATTTCACCCTTCCTTCTCATGGCAGATTGAATTTTGTGTTCTTTTGGACCAATTCTGTCAACCGAAGTCTAAGCTAGATTTTGCCACTCATTTCATTAAGAGTGCCATCAAAATCTGTAGTCCCACAGCAAGACTCTGATGTCTACAGCTTTCACATGGGCTACAGTCATACATGTACAGACATGTACAGGGAACCACCTAGCTTCTAGTTCTACATTGTACAACTGGCAACCATGGTCAATACTGTAATGTATTATTATTATTACATTCCTTTCTCCACTATGAGTTGATTGAATTAACATGCCCAAGAAACCTAAATTTCCATGTGGTTCATGTGGGAAAAATGTGTCTTGGAAGTCAAAGGGCATTCAGTGTGAAGGTGAATGTGAACAGTGGTTCCATGCAGAGTGTATTAACTTTAACTCTACAGACTACAGTGCCCTAGGCACCAGCTCAATTGTGTAGATCTGCAACATCTGTGGAGTACACAATATCAGCAGGTCAGATCTACTCCTTCCCAGTGCCTTCAATAGCAACCTCAGCAGCCAAAATCTGTTCAGCCATTTGAACCACACTGACATTGAAACAGCTACAAATCCTGACAGCAAGGATGAAGGTGAAAGTGATGACTCACTATGCCTTGGATCACCAAAGTTCTCCTCCTCACCCAGAACATCGAAAAAGAAACCCAACAACCCAACAAAGCCAAAGGCAAAAGTCTTAACAATACTCAACGTAAACTGCCAGAGTATTCGCGCTAAGAAGCAGTCATTCGCAATTCTTATACATCAACACAATCCAGATGTAGTAATAGGGACTGAATCCTGGCTGACGGAAGACATACGCAGTAGTGAAGTGTTCCCCACTGACCACTACAACATTGAAAGAAGGGATAGACCCAACGATCCCCATGGCGGTGTTTTTCTTGCGATCAGGAAGGATCTTTTGGCATCCAGAGAAATTGAACTAGAAACTGACTGCGAGCTCATTTGGTGCAAGATCAGCATGCCAGGAGCCAAGACTCTCCATGTTGCTGCCTTCTACAGGCCCCACGAGGGAGATGAAAAGAGCCTCACAGAGCTCGAAAGGTCCTTGTCAAGACTGAGCCCCACCCACTCTGTTGTAATAGGCGGTGATTTCAACTTACCGGGATGGGATTTGAGAAACCAACAAGTCGGCAATTGCAGATATCCCAATCTCCATCGCAGACTGGGATCTCTCCTTGATGACCACGGTCTCACCCAAGTAGTTACTGAACCAACCAGATACCAGAACACACTTGACTTACTCCTTGTCAGTAATCCAACTGTAGTCAATGAGGTTACCGTTGTCCCAGGAGTGTCTGACCATGATTGCCCTCTCGTCAAGCTAGATGTGAGACCAACCAGGCGGCACCAGATGCGGAGGAAAGTTTTACTCTACAGCAAAGCTCAGTGGGAGAAGTTTGGTGAGAGCATGGAATCAGTCAGAGATGAGATAGAAGCTAAAGTACCATATGCCTCTGTGAATGAACTATGGCTCATCTTCAAGACTGGCATCGAGAAGGGCATCAATGACTTCATTCCTCAAAAGCTGACTCCACACAAAGCCAACTTACCATGGGTGACAAATAGGATCAGACGACTCATCAAGAAACGTGACAGACTGAGCAACGAGTGCAGACACCTCCGGAAGAGAGAGGGCCTCGTTCCATATGCTCTGGAAGAGCAGCTCCGTGATCTCAAAAGAACACTCCAATCCGCACTCAGGAAAGCTTACTGGAACTATGTCGAGTCCATCTTTACTGATGAAGATGATGACGAAGGACCAGGGAAGTACAACTGCATGAAGAGATTCTGGCAATTCATCAAGAATAACAGAACTGACAGTGCTGGAATTGCGGAACTCAAATCTGACGGCGTGCTATTCAGTGAACCTGCTGAGAAAGCTGATGCCCTGAATAGACAGTTCAAGAAGGTTTTTACCCAGGAAATTCCAATCCCTCCTCATCTGTTGCCAGATACTTCTGAACACGAATCGATGCCTGACATAGTGATAACCCTGAAGGGTATCGAGATGTTGCTTAAGAAACTCAAACCACATAAAGCGCCAGGGCCCGATGGGATCACCCCACGCATCCTGAAGCAGCTATCCAGAGTCATCGCTCCCATCTTACGCATCATCTACAGACTCTCGTATGACACCGGCGAGATACCAGATGACTGGCACAAAGCAAACGTGGTGCCTGTCTACAAGAAAGGCGACAGAACCGATCCTAGCAACTATCGCCCAATCTCCCTCACATGTATCTGCTGCAAGATGATGGAGCATATCCTTGCAAGTAGCATCATGAGGCATGGCGATGAAAAGGACATCCTCCACCCCCTCCAACATGGGTTCCGACCAAAGAGATCCTGCGAGCAACAACTACTGGGATTCGTTAGTGACCTCCACAAGAACATGGAGCTAGGTCTACAAACTGATGTCCTTGTCATGGACTTCAGCAAAGCCTTTGACAAGGTCGGTCACCAAAGACTAATGCACAAGATGGACCACTATGGAGTGAGAGGCAAAATCAACAGGTGGATCACCAACTTTCTTCACCATCGAACCCAGCAAGTTGTTCTAGAAGGCCATGCATCACCTGAGGTCGACTTCGACTCAGGAGTACCTCAAGGCTCTGTCCTCGGACCCTCTCTATTCCTGTACTACATCAACGACCTGCCAGACAAGCTCACCTCTCCAGTACGTCTCTTTGCAGACGATGCCATCATTTACCTAGCGATTAAGGGCAGACAAGACCCTCTTGAACTACAGGAGGACCTTAATAGGCTTGCTGAATGGTCCTCTGAATGGATGATGGAGCTCAACACGGACAAGTGCAAGACCATCACAGTGTCCAGGAAGAAGAGCCAGATACGACACCAGTACATCCTGAACAACACACCACTGGAAGCAGTCTCATCAACCAAGTACCTTGGCATCACAATCACATCAGACTTGAAATGGGACAAACACATCAAAAGCATATGCCAGAAAGCAAACAACACCCTTGCCTTCCTCAGACGAAATCTCCGGATCAACTCACCAAAACTGAAGAGTACTGCCTACAAAGCTCTAGTAAGACCACTCATTGAGTACAGTTCTACAGTTTGGGATCCCTCCTCTGCAAACCACATCCATCAAATAGAAATGGTACAAAGACGGGCCGCTAGATTCACCCTCAATCGGTACCACAACACCTCTAGCGTGACCTCCATGCTCCAACAACTTGACTGGACCACACTTGAGCAACGCAGAGAAAATTACAGACTGGTGATGATGTACAAGCTCCACAACAACCTGGTAGCACTCGACACAGCATCCTACATCAACCCTGTCACAAGACCCTCCAGGACTGCCCATGCACATAGCTACCAAGTCCTCCGTTCAAGAACTGAGCAACATAAGCAGTCCTTCTTTCCCAGGACTGTGAGGAGTTGGAACAACCTGCCATCAGAAACAGTATGTGCCTCATCCGTCAATGCCTTCCGTCAATGCCTGACGGGAGGCAGCAACTAAGTCCGGGAACTTTTTACTTGCACCATGTAAATAGCATTGCACCATGCACCTTGCTCTCGTAAGCACACACACACTCGTCAGTCTGCAAGAATCTTCAACTGTGAAGGAGGTAGACTTAACCCAAAGAAGAAGAAGAAGAAGAAGTACTGTGGTGGTCAGCTCCCTCACAGTGCGGACTGTCCTGCTCGAGGCAAAACGTGCAACTTTTGCCACAAGAAAGACCATTTTGAGCGTGTATGCCAGACGAAAGCGAGATCACAGCAAAGCCAACACGTCAAGTCGATCAGCACTGCTCCTGCAGACAGTGACCGCAACTCACCTGTCTCTCAACCCCCTGCAGACTCCTATTCCGACGAATATTGCTATGCTCTCCAGGAGGACACGGTTTCAGCGGTAACACCACAGGTGACATTGATGGTTGAGCATGTACCCATCCCCTTTTTGGTCGACACTGGTACTACTGTTAATATCATTGACGAGACTGCTTATGAGCTGCTAGGTAAGCCCGTACTCCAGCCACGACCTGGATCGCGTCTCGTTCCGTATGGCTCCGCAAAGGCCCTCCCACTCCTTGGGAAATGCAACTTATCGGTAGAGAGAGATGGCAACACACATAGCTTCGTCTTCAACGTCGTTGCTGGCAGATATGGATGTTTTCTCAGCTGCGACGCCTCCCAGGCCTTAGGATTTGTACAACTTGCATGTACTGTGACAGATTACAAAGGTCGTTTCCCTATGCTCTCTAAGGGCATTGGCAAACTCAAGGACAGGCAGTTCGAGAGAAAGTCAGAGAAAGTCGCAGCAGCACTCGACAAACTGCTCGAAGAAGATGTTATAGAGAGTGTCATAGGAGAGCCTACGCCATGGGTTTCTCCAATCGTCACGCCTCTTGAACCACTACGAATGTCCAGTATGCCTCCTGGTCCGTGGCAGCACGTCAGTATGGATTTCTGTGGACCTCTTCCTACAGGCGACTATCTCATGGTCCTAATCGACGAGTTCTCACGCTATCCGGTAGTTGAGATTGTGAGGTCGGTTTCCGCGTCAGTTGTCATACCTGTCCTAGATAAAGTTCTCTCAGTGTTTGGCTTTCCAACAGTTCTGAAATCCGACAATGGTAGCCCGTTTAACTCGGGTGCATTTGCACTATACGCCAAACACAGCGGTTTCGCACACCGACGTATCACGCCTCTCTGGCCCAGAGCCAATTCGCAAGCAGAAGCTTTCAATAAGCCTCTGATGAAAGCAGTCCGAGCAGCGTGTCTTGAACAGCAGAATTGGAAACAACGGATGTTTGTCTTCCTTCGCCAGTATCGCGCAACCCCTCACACGTCAACGGGAGTATCTCCTTTCCAATTGATGTTCGGTCGCGTTCCATTTACACGCCTCCCGCATGTACCTCCCGCAGACATCAGTTGCCATAGCAATGACAACCAACTCGATCATCAGCGAGTACTCGAGAAAGCACTTTCGAAGGATGAAGTAGCGAAGTCGAAGCAGAAGCAGTACGCCGACTAAAGACAGCGAACACGCGTGAGTGACATCACCATGGGCGACTACGTTCTACTTCGACGCGATAAGCGAGGAGACAAGTTCTCCACCCCCTTTGTTCCTAACCCCATGATTGTTATCGCGAGAAAAGGGAACATGATCACAGCTGAGACATCTGATCGCCGAGTTACACGCAATGCTTCATTCTTCAAGAAGGTACCGTTTCGCAGTTCCCCCTTTGCCCCTGAGGCAGATGTCGATAACGATGACGATGACATTCTCATTCCAGGACATCACTATGATGTTCCCCCTGCCCCTAACATTCACTCCCGATATCCTGCCCCCTCCAGTCGCCCTTCTCGTACCCGGCGACGTCCTCGGTATTTGACAGACTATGTCCCATAGAACTATATTTCGGTTCCTCCCTTTTGACATTACCCATAGTGTTTTGGTTACATGCATGTTTTGAATGAAATGCCTTCATCTCAGTAGCTAGTTTGACCCCCCCCCCCCAATGGTTGTTTATGCATTTTGTCATTCTGATGTTTGTATTTAATCTTTTTAATGCTGCTTCGCATCTACCATGTACCAGTTCCACTCCATCACACTGATTAATATGGAATGTTTTTTTCCTAAATTCTTTTTTTCAAGCAATTTTCGGTTGTGAGTTCAATAATGCAACAGTCTATTATTTTATAGAAATATTGTTCGAATGATGATGATTATTTTGATATGTTTGTCATTATTGTTCATTGAAAAGAGAGAGAGGAAGGATGTAAAGAGGATTAATATTTCACGAACAAAACAGATATTGTAAACAAACAAACAAAAAAATGATTTAAATGTACGTACATGTATGTATGTGAAATTAGTGTACACTGAAAATACAAACATGATGTGTTTATTAGTAATTTCGTTCAGAAGCATTATTGTTGTATATTGTGTGGTACAATGTATTTTAACTGCGACTGTTCTTTGCATCATTAGTTTCCAAAAGAAAAAGTACAAGAACAGAAATGATTTATTTTGGTTAACAACATTTATTTTATTGTCATGCTGTGCAAGTACACACATATGCACAACTTTGTTGCAAATGATGTTGAAGTGCCAAATGTTGCACAATACTCTATTGTTTCAATTTGGTGTTTAGCAGACCTCAATAAGGTGTTTTCAAGGTTGTTAGTGTTATGAAAGTTCTATTTGACTTTGTTTAGTATTTTGCAGTTTATAATTTCGACAAGGATTTTGTAATGTCAGGTTTAAGACACCAGTCCTTTTATTGTTGTGTTTGCATTCAGTTGATCTGAAATATAACTAACCTCGCATAGGATTTTACACAAATACAAGTGCTAACAACTCTCAGAAGAAAAATAGCCAAATCACTCATATATATTTTGGTTGTTAGATTTGATTTTAATATCCAGACCAATTCAGTTACATACTATTATGTGCCGATACTGTATGTATTCAACAGGCTTAATGCACCTTCTCCAAAGTTATAGAAAAACTCTATCTCAAAGAAGGGAGAGGTGTAGTAATGTGATATTTGCTATGTATATCCACCAGAAACTTGTCTGTACGAAACAGTGAAATACTGCCCTCTCCGGCAGAATAAAGTAAGCTTAGCAACCAGCAGAATGGCGTTTCCATCTAGCAGTATTACTTTCGTATTTATATAATTATGGATATGTAAGATACGACAGGAACAAACTGCTAAGAAATGTTTACATGCATTTCAAATCATACGTAGCGAGATAAAGTAACATGTTATCCTGTGTATTAGTTTGCAAGGGAGCGAATCGAGCAACCAAGCAAAGAATTTGAGTCTTGTATTCATATTGCCGGGAGTGTTGTATCATTTGAGGAAACGTGTTTGATTTTGTTTTACCATTGATATAAGAAGCCAATATCCTATCCACATGCGGGTCACCCTGTTAATCGCCATTTAAAAAAAACTATATAAAACTATTTATGCGATAACGTAATCAAACCAAAGTAAGTTTATACATGTTTATGCGTAAGAACATATATATTCAAATATGTGTTATTCTGGTCTTACATCACCCTTCTGAAAATATTGTGCCTATTAACTAAATCTTTATTACAAATTGGTGCTCATAAAGTTTATGTCATGCATACAATTATGATTAAGATTCAAACTTACATGTCTTCACAACGAAACACGATATATTTATCGAAATATGTTAATTAATAGGCTTTATTTTTCATACAAAATTATATTCAATTTTCCATACCCAAGACATTAATGAAATGGATGGTGAACGCCAGTGGTCTTTATCATATTTTTTGTTTAAATAATTTTATTCATAATGACATTTAACTTATGTTTGGTTAAAGATGATTTAAATATTTATATATTATTGTTTGTTTCTTTTGTTTTTTTTGTTATTATTTCGTTTGGATTGGGTTTTTTCTTTTCTTGTGTTTTTGCTATATGTTGTTTAATGGTTGGTTGACACTCATCTATGTTAATTTTGTATAAGCAACCTATACAATCAAGAAGTTTCTAAATATCATAATATTATGTCTCCGCGATTCTTCTTGTGTTGAGAATATTGAGGCTTGAATATGGGTTTCCTTTTTTGAAAACTTACGCTGTATGCTTTTACGTTGATTTGTATTAATATATTGGACTATCTTAATGCTCACACGTCGTCACATATTTGCTTAACCTTGGAGCTCCACTCCCTGTGTAAACTTTTTTGTTTGATTATGATATTTATCTTTCGTGCTTAGACCCAGGTAAGGTCAATATACGGTTTCTAGTATAGGGACTGAGAGCGCGGATGCAATATCGGATCGTTTCGCTGCATGTAGGCTACAAGACAGTGTGATGATGAGAACTGTTGCATCAGGTAAGAATGATTTGCATCGAACTGATTTTGAGGAGGCGATGTTGGCCTAAAAGGGACATTACAGGCAATGTATAAATAACTTGATTGTATTGGCAAGTTTATATCAGATAAAATGGTATAGGACTGTTCAGATCATGATATGATCAGTCAGAAAACAGTGGCAATTGTCGTCGTCAATTCAATAATTTTGGGAGAGCGTTAACGTTTGTTGTAGTAAATGCTGAAAATAATCATTTCTGAATTATTTAACACTTTGAGTAATGGAAAACAAATTGATAACCGAATATCTACCATAAATAGTAATTTCATTTCCATTCTAGACTGATTTAGTTTTAGGCATTGAGCCTGTAGGCAAAATGTCTATCAAAACAAAATCATAAAGAAGGAGAAGAAGAAAAAAACAAGTTCGAAAGTATGATTATGTAATAATACACCTAATCCAAATAATTGTTATTAATCACAATGAGGATTATAATAATGATACTATCCGCTACAGGTACTGACAGTTATTTTTGTTATGTTTCAGGATTTTAAAAAAAAATCGGCTTTTATTTGTAATGAGTGGAGAAGGCAACCTCTTGCTAACACCACGATCAAGCACACACAGACTGTGTCATCATCTAGTACAACGGCTGCTGCAATATGGATGAACACCCCCAACACATGAAATGTTCGAAGCGTTGTTATATTTGTTCAATCGCTTTAATGTTTTTGTCTGGTTTGATGATATTTTTGGGAGCAGTGAGCGTAATAATAGGAGCTTTTCCGATCTCGAAGGATGCAGGAATGGGAATTTTAATTACTGGAATCGTCATTCTGATCCTTAGTATCACTTCGTGTTGCTATGTACAACATACATTTCCGGGATTGTGGAATCCTAGGGTTGCATCAACTCGGCCTTCAAGTTATAATGCCTCAAACACCGCATTAACCCTGGGAGTACAATCTCCAATTATCCGTGGACCAAGTCGCCTCCCGATATACGAGCACTCATATCAACTACAGGCGGGATCCATTCAACAGGTCCAAACCGGTACAAACCAGTACACATCGGCTCAAGCCGCTTTCATTCTGTCCACACCGGAGCAAACTGCTGTTAACCACTTCCCAGTAGCTCAACTCGCTCTCAACCAGCTCCCACCGGCTCAAACCGCTACTAACCGGTTAGCATCAGCTCATGCTGATCAACCGCCACCATCGTATAACGAAGTAATGGAGGTTTTGCGTTAACCTTGTTAAGATGTTCTGCGGTGTGTGTTTTTGATTTAATAATCAGCGACGGACAGACCTTCTACGACGCAGAGCACTCAGGGTTACGGTCGTCGCACACAGACCGCCCTCGTTACAATAGGCGGTTTAGCTTTTTTTTGGTGAACGCGTACGTATAGTACGGAGGTATCGCATTTGCAATGCCAATAGGCAATTTCCGTAATGTAACCAAGTTTAATGCATAAATTGATATCAAGAATGCATAAACTGATATCAAGAATATTTTCAGTAATTCATTAATTCAGATATCAATTTACTGGTGCCAGTGAATTTCTTTTTCAATTGCTTCCATTAATTTCGTCATTAATTATAGTTTTAATTAATATTATCGTTTTTTTTATTTTATTATTATCATTATCATCAATATTGTTATTATCATTATCATCATAATTTTTCTCACTATTGTCGATAGTGTTATTTTGTATGGATTAACATTAATTATATTTGTATTGTATATTTCACAGTGTTAAATTGACAAATTCAAACTGATTGTAAACTTCTCCAATACCCCAATGTGGGTGACATGAGAATAAATTGTCATGGTCATTGTCATTGTCATTGCATACTTCTTTGTGAAGTGCCTTGATACAAACTATGTCATTCACCTGATAAGAATAATAGTATTTCAATAGACAGAATCCAAACTGCGTACATTAGTTGTTGCCAGTTCGACAAACATTAGGGGTATTTCGCAAGCTCATTGCGGACGGAGATTCTGCGGTTCGTGTGCAAAATCGAGAAGCTACTAACAGCGGGATGACCGCTGAGGTACTGAAATCCAGAACGGTTTTTTGCCAAATCTACGGGCGTTCTCAATGACGCCTTATGTCATATATAAAATTTAACATTTATGATTAAGAAATACAGTGTGAATCACAAAATCAAGAAAATGGAAACGTAGATTCAACCTTAAATGTCTTTACAAGCAATACACGATATATTGAGTTAAAAATGTTGATTAAAAGGCTCTAATTTTGGGTTAATCAAATTCTTGTTTAATTAAATCTGGCTACAGACAGCTGAAC
>JAVYIG010003336.1:0-50139 GCA_035222895.1 Strongylocentrotus droebachiensis
GTCGAGCAGGTTAGCGAGTACAAATATCTTGGCACTACAATATCATGTAAATTGGATTGGTCAAAAAATGTCAACATTATCCAGAAGAAAGCAATTCAAAGGCTTTATTTCCTTAGACAACTTAAGAAACTTCACATAGATAATACACTTCTTGTTCTGTTCTATAAATCAATCATTCAGTCTATCTTGACATTCAATCTTATTTGTTACTTTGGTAATGGAACACGTGCCAGCAAAAGGAAAACAGAAAGAATAACGAAAATTGCTCAGCGCATCATCGGTTTGGAATTGCCCAGTTTAGAAAGTATATATGTCGATCGTACATTGCTGAAGATAACTCGTATTATGAAAGACCCGTCACATCCTTTGTTCCATAATTATAATTTTAACCATTCAGGAATTCGCCTCTGCGTTCCCCGCACTAGGTGGGAACGCTTCAGACGCTCATTTGTACCGGATTCAACTCACATGTTCAACAGTATGGTAAAACGAGGGCAAGCAATGTAGACACTGTACCCTTTTTATTGCTTTCCTCCATTCCTATGCAAGTAGTCAGATCGTATTTTTAGATGAAAGGCCATTGATGTTATGTTTTTATTATGTTTTATAATCTGTTTAATTTTGTACATTTCCTTGTAACACACATGTACCAGTGAACAATGAATTTCCCATATTATGGACAATAAATCAATTCAATTCAATTCAATTCAACTCTTTCTTGCCTTTTAGCAACATGCTATTTTCTTCTCCAATTCCTCTCCTTTTCAATACCTCGCTTTTTTCACAAATGACATTTGGCTATGCTATGATTTCATATTACTGCACCATGCTTATAACTTTATATGACTGAAATATGTATAAATCCTTATAATTTCAGTATTAGCAGACGTTCATTTTATACTCTGTTTGTATGTTAACCTCAGGGATGGATGCAAGGTAGAGTATGAGAACAAGCTGAGAGAAGAGCTTGAATCAATCCGACTGAGAACAGAGACTGAGATTGATAAGCTGAAGAGCACCATGCGAGATACCTTTGAGAGAGAGAACAGGTGCGTCAGTCATAAATCATTTTTAATCCAACAAAATAAATAAAGATTGATTATGTACACGGTCTGGTTTTTGTTTTGTTTTTGTTTCCCCCCCCCCCCCCCCCTCTATTTAGGCTTTTTTTTATTTTTTATTTTTTTAATCACCTTCTCAAACAACAATATAATTCTGTATTATACTTTATTACTGTTTTGGTGGCAGCACCAATAAAGCCTTTGGCTTTCCTAGCTGTCTCCACATTCATATATTTTTTTGTTGTTGTATTGTATTGTCAATGTTTCTCTTTAACTTGTACGCTATGTTTTGTATTTGATATGTTTGTTATGATGTTTTTATGATGAATGAAATAAAGTTCAATTCCATCACTATACCTCAGTCACACTAACTAAACCAACACCAGACTTTGGAATAATGTTAATTGTAATCAATTCAATATTTTATTTAATAATACATTCAGGAGGCAATATAAGAAACATTAAATTTGTTTCTATTGATTACTTTAAATTTGTTAAATATCTCTTCTTAAATTATCTTGTGGAACCCATACCATACTGTTCGATACTCTTATATGTTTTTTATTTTATATTCTCATGTTCTCATGTTTGATGTTTTTTTTGTATTGTTTGACCAATCTCTAAATGTTATAATAATAATGTAAAAACAAACAAATTCATAAACTAGTGTACACACTCTAACACACCACAAACCTGGCTTTCATTGTGTTCACCATTTTCCAATTATCCAATTACCGGGTATGTTTTTTATGTAGTCCGTCAATACTGAATTATGTATTATATTGTATACTTTTCCACTTTTTCCTCTTAACCTTGTTTCTCACTGAATGCTATACTTGTTTTTGTCTTTTAGCTTCTTAATCGTTTGATTTTTTATTGCCCATTGACTGTTAATACACAATATTTTAATTGATGTTGGAATTTGGAAATAAATGACTTGAATTGAATACCATAGACTAACAACAGACCAAACAAAGATAAGTACATTGCACAACCAAATGGCCAAGAATCGTTTGGTTTGGAGTCGGTTTGGTGTCATTTTGGCGGTGTGACTGAAGTATTACATTGTGTATGTTTTTATGTAAACAGAGGTTTATTAGAAACAAGGTTGGCATATTTTGATCTATAGCTACCGTATGCAGCACCTGGGACACATAGCCCACAACATTCTGAGTCTGTACCCCCCAAAAAAAATATTTCAAAATGTTAGCATAGAGTTCATGCATAGAGACCTTAGCATTTTCAATCCACCCCCCTTCCTACAGAAAAGGGCAGTGTGGAGCCTTACTGTATGAATTAAGTTGAATGCCATTCATGTATGCAGAGACAAAATTGTAATTTTAAAATCTTTTCTGTAAGAAAGACATGTTTTAAAAGTATGCGTTTTTTATTTTATTTGTTAGGAGTCTGCGGGAGGCAAGAGGCAATGCCATCTTAGAAAAAGACAGAGCATTATCATCAGCTCAGGAAGGCAAAACCAAGTATGAGGAGCTCTTTGCAAAGTAAGTCATCTCTTATCAATTCATATCTGTAGTTTATAAACTACTGCTTGAACATTAAGTTGATATTTACAGGGTGTTTTTCTGGCCATGTTAATCATTTTTTCAGACTGAACAAAAAATTATAAAAAAGCATTTAAATTAAACAATTCTTCAACTGTCATAAAACCTGTGGTTCTGATCACACTTGGGTGTCAGACAAGGAGAATATTTCTTTAAAGCATTTGAAAGTGTCAAGTACAAGGCATTCTAATTTTTTGTCTTACAAGAGAGAAACAACATTTGAAATTCAAGGGTGTTCATTTCTGTGATTCATACAATCCAATCTGTGATGTCTGTCTCAGGTACAGAGAATTACAAGCCACCTCTGATGCTAGAGCTATGGAGCTGAGCGGTGAAGCCAAACTAAAGAGCTTTGAAGCAGAGAGATCCAATATGATTCAGGAAGAACACAACGTAATCTTAAACAAGCACATGTGGACTGCGATAAACTACAAAAGAAACTAGAGGTAAAGTGTGCTGGGGTTATGTGATGCAATTGGAGAGTATGTTTGTCACTAAAGGTCTAATTGTTACCAAATGATATACAAATGTCAAATACACAGGTTTATATATACCAATTGATGTTGATGAGGATTCAAAATTTAAACTGAACTTCAAACTGGACCAGGGAGATATAACATTCTATAATTTTCAGATGTGATTAAAAGTGCCACTTACACACAGAACTCGTTTTGCAGTATCTTTTAATAAATGATTGCTTTTCTCTCAAATAATTTCAGGTTCTGACCAAAGAATATTACACCTTGCAATCTTCAGGAGAGAGAAGGGCCACTGAATTAGAAGCACAACTATCAGAATTGAAATCAAAACTGGAGACTTATGAGAAACTAGAGAAAGAACTTGATGATGTAGTGATGCAGGCTGCCGAGTGTAAGTAAACAAATCTATGATCTATGACTTATAAACCTAAGCATTCTATTTGAGTCAAACAGTAAAATTCATGCATTATTTTCAGCATTTGCGATTTCTTTAACTTGGTTCTACGTACTTGTAAAATTAATGTTGAAACATTTTGACATGCAGATCACTGTAGTACTAGTAGTAGTAGTAAGACAGGGCTTAACTTGTAGAGGTGTTGTGGTCCAGTGGATAAGTCTCCGGACTGTAACCAGAAGGTACTTGGTTCCAATCACTTTCGCACCATTAATGTCCTTTGGCAAGACATTAATCTACAGTTGCCACACTCCACCCATGTGAGGTAAATGACCTGATAGGAATTAGTTTCTTGAGCGCTGAAATGGCAGCCGTGCTAAAGCTAGGGTAATAATTATGGAGCACCAGGAGTGGTATTGTGCCAGACATGAGCTCTATACAAGACTCAACTATTATTATTATTATTTGTGTATGGCAGATGACCAAGGAGATGAGGCAGAGAAGGTGCTGTTCTCATATGGTTATGGAGCTAATGTCCCTTCTACAGCAAAAAGGAGATTACAGCACAGGTGAGAAATGTTAAATTGTTTAAAAGTAGTAGGAAATACAGTATATGGGTGTTGACAATATCCAGCTAAATAATATATAAATACTTTATTATTCAAAGGATAAGCAGTAGTACATTCATATTGGCAGGTGTTGGTGCCGGCAGGGAAGCCATATACACTGTTGGTCATAATGGTGGAATAACTTTTTTTTTACCCCGATTTATGGCAAGATTTTAACAATGATTTATTCCTACTAGATCTAGATAATAGTATACATTCTCAGCCCCCGCTGCATACAGTCATGATTCAGTGGCTAAGCAATGGCCTCGTAACTGAGGCCCCAGAATAAAAACCGTGTCGATCAGCTATATTAGTGCCCCGTTTTGTGAGGCATTAATCCTCATTACTGTCAGTTATGGCTTAAGGTCGTAGGCCCCCTAGTTGATTAGCATAGTAGCACACCACATGCCTTAGCAGTCATGAAAAACAAATATTCGCAAATTATTATTCAGTGCAATCTGAGAATGTATACTATTATCTAGATCTATTAGGAATAAATCATTGTCAAATCATCCCATAAATTGGGGTAAACAAAATTATTCGACCATTATGACCAACAGTGTATATCTATTGAGTGAAGCTATAATATTTGAGAAAGTTAAACTGTACCTTTTTTTTAAATGAATAAATGAACAAAGAGCCTGAAAGAAGATCAGGGGCTACAGAGAACTAGTTCTTGAGAAAGATTATGAATATATCATGGACAGAAAAGATAACAATGGAAGAAATTTTCAGAAAGCAAGAGTAAAACCATCACTCATCAATACAATAAGAAAGAGGCCAATCAATTTGTTGGTCACATAATATACAGAAAGGATAATCTAGGGGAAAACAAATCTTAACCCTATTTAGCCCGGGGGGGGGGGGGCTTTAGAAGCCCCCCCCCCTCGACATTTTTCGTGATAATTTTTTAACGCAAGAAAATCTTGCACTGAAATTTTGTGACTTTTTTCTTTCGAGTCTTGCGCATCTTTTGAAAGAAATTTTTCGAAAATCGGACCTACCATTACAAAGTCACGTGTCGTTTTGTCTTTGCATGTCAGCCCGAAAATCGCTAATTTTTGTGATTTGTGTACAAAACATATGGAAATCTCATTTTTCAAATAAAGAGATAAAACATTGGTTATTTGGTCTTGTTTATAGTTTAGTTGTTTATTTTGGGTCAAAATAGTTGAATTATAGTTGGAAATGAAATAAAACAACATACATAAGTTAAAAAAACAAAGAAATACATAAGAAATTATCAAAACAATAGATGACATAAGGAATAACCCTGGTTTTTCGATTTTTTGTGTTGTATTATTATTCCAAATGGTCTAACAAATATATGTAGTGAGAAAGAATGCTTAAATATGAATAATGTCTGATTTATGGGCAAAAATGTGAATTTTATGACCTTATTTGCATAAATTACCATAAATATGCAAATGAGTGAATTTTTCAAAAAATTGAAATTACCATAGTATTCTATACACTTCACTTGACATGTATGCAAATTTTCGCGGCGATCGGGCGTCTTACGGCTGAGATCATAGGGGGGGGGCCTTAGAAGCCCCCCCCCCCCCCCGGGCTATGCAGTTTCAAAATAGCCCGGGCTAAATAGGGTTAACAGGGAAGATTGGTGGAAAGAGAGGCTGGGGAAGACAATGCCTCACATATTTGCAAAGCCTGAACAAACGGGTGATTAAAATAAAATCAGCAAAACCAGCTTTTTGAAGAAGAGCAGATAATAGACAGAAATGGAGGCCGCCGATATTGCTTTTAAGGTTAACATTGAAATTATTTCATGTTTGACAAATAGGTATTTTGATTTACCGAAACCATTAGTGTGCTACCAAGTAACTATTTGATCATACAAATAAAATAAAAAAGTAATTATTTGATACGAATGTGATTTCTTTTTAAGTTTGTGATTTGTGATTTGATTTCTGATTAGCGTCCATCTGGCAAGGAGGGTTCTAAGCATAGAGAGGATGAATACTTCTCTTAAAAGAGATCTTGAGAGAGGAGAGACCAAGATTCACCAACTAGGAGAGGAGGTAAGAGGGGAGGGAAACTAGGAACATGACGGACAAAGAAAGAGGACAAAATATACAGTTCCTCATTCTACCCTCAACAATTGCTGTGGTAGACAAAGGAACATCCCTTCACTGCTATTATGTAAAATAAGTAGAACAGGTGAATATGCGTGTGACACCTGTTCTACACATTTTTACATAGTAGCAGTGAAGGGATGTTCCTTTGTCTACCACAGCAATTGTTGAGGGTAGAATGAGGAACTGTATATTTTGTCCTCTTTCTTTGTCCGTCATGTTCATAGTGGGAGATGAGGGAGACCAACACAATAACACAGTAAATGGGCAAGTCATGGGTTGTTCCAGAGTAACATATCTTCTTTATTATACTTCTCTATTTGTGTTGTGTTCTCACTGTTTGATATAACTATTGCAGGAATAGATCATGCATATTTCAACCAGTACGATTTTTAGAAGCATATATACGACAGTACGATTTTCCTCATTAAAATAAGATGTCAAAATGCCCACTCTGTCCTGTAAAGTATCCTACATGTACAAGCATCTCACATCAGCAATTTGGGGATGTTCATTGGTTCATCGATTACAACAGTCGTGATGAAATCATGCATATTCAACTAATGATCCTTAAAAAAAAATTATTCCGCGTAACAGTCCGTGTTTATTTTTAAGAATACAACTTTTGTCAGTAAAATACAACTTTTGGCATTAAAGAATACAGTTTTTGAACTCCAGAGGTTGGCAGGTCTGATGTTTTTCCTTAATGATGATGATAATGGTGGCTTCTCATATAGCGCACATGTCTGTTACACTGTGAAGCACCTGGTGCTCCAACATTGTGTCCCCGGTCATAGCTGGCGACCAAATATGTAGTGCTCTGGCATATCAGGTACCCATAGTAATAATATATTACCATAGTAATGGTATATTATAATATTTCAATTATATTGATAGTTCCAAAAATCATTGTGACATAATTTATATGGAGAAATTTGGCCTATATTGGGGATTACTTGCCATATCCTCTACATTTTGTGCACTTGAAGATATGGAAAGACTGTATGATGTTTTTTGTGATAAGAACATTTGTTGCACATCCAGTTGTAGATTTGTTTTTGGTTTTTTGTTGTTGGTGGGGGGGGGGGGGGGGGGGGGGGATGGGAGATTTATGTCATGTTGAATTTTCCAGATGCAGGGGAATATATACCAGTAACATACTGAGTGAAGTTGATATGAATCTAAGATATGGGAGTATGGTACAGTGGGTCATTGATTTGTGAGAGAGGTTTTAGGGTGGGGTCTCTGCTAGGTGTATCCCTATAGACAAAGCAATATATGCACATGTAGGCATATCTCTCTCAAACCAGGTTATGAATTAGTATCGGGTACACAAAGTTGAAATATTCCTTGTTACTTTACTTTAGTTCAATATATATTAATGTATATTGAACAAAAACAAAATTCAACACCACACTCTTATTTTCTCTATTTTTTTTTTTTTTTTTAAATGGTTTATTTCATTAAAAAAACATTCGCGGCCCGAGAGCTGAATTGCAGTTTCTTTTACAAAGTATACATCTGTGACAAAGTAAAATTACACGTAAAACATTATGCATGGTAACATTATGGTAGTAAAATTGCAATTATTTTGTACATATAATATATAATTGTTGTTTTATTTGGTGTTATAGCTCTCCAATGCTACAAGTCTCTTGAACCAGGCCCAGCAGCCGTATAATTATTTGATTGACAGTATCAGGTCTAAAGACCAACAGATCAACAAGCACAAAGATCATATCAACACTGCCTCTGAAGACATCAGGTAAGAATACATAATAATAATAATAATATTTAATTTTTATATAGCGCTTAATACAAATGTCTCTAAGCGCTCTCACAAATATACTATTACCCCGGTCATTGGATTCAGTGCTTGCCCGCACACACTGTGTGCACAATCTCCACTCCCTGGGGACAGAATCAAGTTCAAATCCCATCCCGGCACTATTGTCCCTTGCCACAAAGTTAATCAACATTTGCCACTCTCCAAGTAGGTGTTCAATGACTACCCAGTAGGATGCGAACGTTAGTGTAGTTTGCTCAGCATTGTGAGCATCTGTAAAATGGCGCCTGGCTGGAATGCTCCCCAGGAAGTGGGGAATGTGCATACATTACAGGCAAGCCTGAATCCTATGACTGGGGTAATAATATATCTGTAAAGTGCTTAGAGACATGGTTGATGTCTAAAGTGTCTTTAAAAGTGGAATTTTATTATCATTAACTTGTAGAACTGCATCACTGTGATCATTTATTTTTATTTTTTAAGGAGACTGAAAGAAGAACGTGAAACCCTGATGAAGGAGAAGAATCAGATGGCTGCTGATCTGGAGAGACTTCTCAATCAGAAAGAGGTAAGTGACATCCATAGCAATTATTATTACATGTCTTCTTATCGAGTCACTACACAAGTCCCGTCCAGTGCTCCACACAGGCTCTGGCACAGCAGTTCACGGCTTCCAGGTAGCATGGCTCTGGCAGGAGTGGAGCGACTAGTAGGTGATCTATTGTCTGTTCCTGGCCGCATTCACATGCTGTTTGTTCATCTCCTAGACCCCACCTCTGCATTAGGACTGCATCGTTCGTAACTAGTTCGTAGGCGGTTGAGGCTTAGCCAAGAAGACCAAGTCTCGCTAGAGCCGGATGCGAGGGATACCTTCGGGCTGAGGGAGAGTTTATGTGGAGTGGTCTGGAGGTGGTTAGACCACAAAGTCATCCTCGATAACTATGCTGCAACAAATTGGCAATGCATAAATAAAGTGTGTTCATTTTATGGATTAATCTGCAACAATTTTGATTTAAGGTAAATTACAGACAAGAGAATGTGTTAACTTTAGATAGCTTACGCTTCCACAATTCTGGGCTTGCAGAATTAGGTCAATTGGGTCCGTTTTGTGACTTTAATGTACTGTTTCGTATCTACAAAATATTGCTTACGAACAGTACCGTCACACATTACGAATGATGGCAAAACAAGGGGAAACGCGTTCGAGAATTCTGCTACCAACGATTAGCTCGTCGATGCGCACTGCTTAGAAAATGACCGCATATATGCCGCAGTCCACTAGTGAACGTGCAAATCGAAAAGTCCCTAATGAATGGCAAAAAATGGTCCTGGCACTGAGCTCTGTGTGTTATATGATAGGAAAGTGAAGCGTATCCCTTTCTACGTCATCATAACAAACCAAAGGGGTTTTCCCTCATCATATCTGAAGGAGGCTTTATGGAATGCAGTCATACTATACAGGAAGTTAGATATTATAGCATTACAGTTTGTCTTCTCTTTATATTATTAAATCATATACAGTGCTCCAGTATTGGTAATATAGTGTATATAGATATTGTGTTCAATTGCACTACAATTCCAATTTTCAATTCAATTTCAATTCAAAGTATTTCATTCACTCATTGTAGCCAAGACCTCTTCAAGTTAAAATATTCAGTCATATACTTGGATGTTGTGTGTCTGGACAGGTTGTGTACTTGTGTATATGGACAGTTGATTTAAAACAGCAATTTGATGAAGTTTACAAGCAATATTTCATAAATCTTTGTAGACTTACATTGCACAATTTTTATGAAGGACAAATATTCATGATGGTTAGTTCTCTTTCATGAATATTTTCTGTTAAATCCGAAGGCAAAAGAGAAATCTTTATGTTTGTAAAATGTCCAGACACCCAACTCTCAATCAAAAAGGCAATGTTTGATTCTGGATGGTATATTTTATCACGTCCTCTTATAAATAAATATTTATTCCATCATAGAAATTTTAAAAAAATTGATACTCTGTTTAAAGGCATCTTTTAACAGTGTTAAATCTGAGATGCACGCCCTACGTGTTATCAGTGTCTGTGATATAATGTTATATTGAAGCCCTAAAAAAAATATTTAAAAAAAATGGTCAAGAAGTGCCTCAAAAAGTACAAATCTTTGAGTGACCGGTTTGGCAAACGCAAAATTTGGTTTCGATTTCCAATCACAAATATCTTGATAATCAGACAGGCGATTGGCTTTAAAAGTCATGGGGTTCCTGACTGCCCTAATAGTTTATAATTATCATTGCAGCATGAGCTAAATCCAGGATTTTGTTTCAGAATCTGAGACAAATTACCAGATCCCTTTAAATGAGAAAGAAATTCTTCTTGTATGACATGACAGTATGGATTACCAACAGAAATTCCCCATACTATTCATGATCTTGATTTGATATTCTCCCTACCTCTGTAATCACCTCTTCTCTCTCTTTATCTTTCATGGCAGCAAATGGCAGTGATGAAACAAGTTGTGTTGACACTCAGCCAGCGTCACCATGGTAACAAGGAATCTCATCACAGTCCTGTTGTTCATGAGAGATTGTTGAGTAGTGACCGCCGTCCCTTGTCCGACAAGATGACCATTGGACGTGAACCAGGTCATCAGCCCAAGCCGACTGTCTTTGTAAGTGATTGGTGAAGAGGTCAAAGGTCATATTGTCAGAGTTGGTCAAAAATATCCCTTCTATACCATTTCCAGAGCTGCCAACTAGTACAGATTTCTCGAAATTAAAAATCATTACAGAAGTAGGGAATGTTGTCTAAAATTGTGACTACACTACCATTACAACGAAAAACAAAAAAATCTGAGCAGGGCCATCTCTGTGAGTATTCTCTTAAAAGAAGCCAATTTTTCATGGAAAACTGATGTGTTGTGATGACTTGAAAATCAATATTTAGCAATTTTGTGAGAGTAAAATCACCAACAAAAAAAAGGCTAGGCATTAGTTTTACAACATTTTTTTTTTTTCTTGGCGTCCGTGCAGTGTTGTAGTGCTGTTTTTTTTTAGATTCATAAAAGAAGAAAAAGAAATGAAATTGAAGGGGTTATATTTTGTACTGAATTTGCAAATGATAAGGTTTTAAGGGGTAACCCTTTAGCACATACAGGTTATGTACACTGTAGCCATTAACTCACTGAATGCAGACTTTATTGTATAGTAGTACACTTTGCCTGTCGATTTTCATGAATTACAATTTCCATCTGTTTCAAAGAATACACCATGCCAAGTAACCTATTGTATCTAGAACCTGCATGGACTTTTTTGTACTGACTTTTGGCTTTTCAAAATAAAACAATGTAAACACAAACAGGCTTTTGGGGCATGTATTTCTAGGAATGTTGAAGATTTTCATTTTTTTAAAATTAGGGATGGGAGTTTGGAGTGTTTTTATTTTCACATGTACACCTGAGTACCTGAAAATTGTAGAACGAAATAGACTAATATTCGTCATGTTTGATTCTAAACAGACACGGAGCCAAGATTCACAGTGGTACGAAAAGCTGAAAGAAAGCAACACAAACAGAGGAACTCACTACAGGAACACATGGAAAGAAGGAACGTGAGAACACAACATGATAAAGGAAGATGCTATAGGAACACATGGAAAGAAGGAACGTGAGAACACAACATGATAGAGGAAGATGCTATAGGAACACATGGAAAGAAGGAACGTGAGAACACAACATGATAGAGGAAGATGCTATACGAACACATGGAAAGAAGGAACGTGAGAACACAACACGAATAGAGGAAGATGCTATAGGAACACATGGAAAGAAGGACATGAGAATACAACATGAATAGAGGAAGATGCTGTAGGAACACATGGAAAGAAGGAACGTGAGAACACAACATGATAGAGGAAGATGCTGTAGGAACACATGGAAAGAAGGAACGTGAGAACACAACACGATAGAGGAAGATGCGATAGGAACACATGGAAAGAAGGAACGTGAGAACACAACATGATAGAGGAAGATGCTATAGGAACACATTGAAAGAAGGAGCGTGAGAACACAACATGAATAGAGAAAGATGCTATAGGAACACATGGAAAGAAGGAACGTGAGAACACAACATGAATAGAGAAAGATGCTATAGGAACACATGGAAAGAAGGAACGTGAGAACACAACACGATAGAGGAAGATGCGATAGGAACACATGGAAAGAAGGAACGTGAGAACACAACATGATAGAGGAAGATGCTATAGGAACACATTGAAAGAAGGAACGTAAGAACACAACATGAATAGAGAAAGATGCTATAGGAACACATGGAAAGAAGGAACGTGAGAACACAACATGAATAGAAAAAGATTCATAAATCTATCTGTATACTGTGTATCTGAGAGAACGAACAGCTGTCATAGAAATTATCTGTCTACAAGATGCCTCTCCTAGGTTTGTATGTACACACAGTCATTTACAAGAGTTTAAAACCACCTGAGCTGGTATTTCTGAGCATGATTTCATCTCTGAAATATTTCATTTTATCCCTAAAAACAATCTGTATTCTGAAACCACTTTTTATCTTATGCTTTATTTTTCATTTGATCTGTATCTCTTACTTCTCGCGTGGACATTACAGTTGTACGATTTAATGCTAACGCCCATCTTATTTTACGTGGAAATTTTAATCAAACTTAAAATAGAGTAGGGGCTGTTTTATCTCTCGGATGCACGCTAAGAGCAAACATTTTTGAAATGCTGTTGGTCTGTTGATCAAAATGTACAAAATGCACTGAGCACTGACTGCATTTCTCAAGCAACATTCTTGTCGGATTATTTTGTATGATTATTGAGTCGTGTTACAAAAAATTTGCCAAAACAGATATCATACTTGAAATGATGCTTGTTATAGTACTCAAAAGCCTCTGAACCTACAGTACCTCAGTCATTTTTCATGGAAATCCTAGCATAATCTGCACTATGAGGCATACTTGTTAACAATTCTGCGTTCATGCTCTCTTGCCCAAGAGACTGGTTGAATGTTATTCCATTGGCAGAACATGGTGAGAATATAACAACATTTCCAATCAGTTATTGCATCACAAATGGGTGTATATTAGTTGAAATCTAGCTAAAATGATTCTCAGAATACCGTTTTAAGAAGGAATTTTAATGGTATTTTTATCTCACTGAGATAAAAAAAGATTCTCAGAATACCACCAGCAGAATCTTGTCCGTCTTTCTGTCAGTGGGTGTGCATTATATTGTCTCATTAAATGATTATATAATATGCATTTTATGACCCCATTTGAATGAATGTGATTTTGCAAAGTAGTTCTTGTATGAATAAAAACATAATACACAAATTGAAATGATTAAATAAATTTCTTGCAGCAAGACTGCTGTGCACAATAATATTGTCGAATTTGAAGAAGATGGTACATTTCTTTAAAAGAAAAGGTGCAGGTCAATAAAAACTCAATCTGTTTAAACATCTGTGATATATTTTCAATACATACATTTAACAACTAAATTATACATACCCTTTCCAAGTTTTGTACATTTTTAAAGTACTGTATGTGGACAAGATGATTTTTCCTGCTTTATGTTTCTTGAGAATGTGACATGTTCAACCAGTCTCATTGTTGAGTTACGAAAAACACAAAAACATCAAATTTACAAGGGGTATGTATAATTCTGTTGTTAACTGTATGATCTGGTACAAGCTACAATGTGTAATTAATGTTTGTAATTGTTTTGGGGAAAGGCACTAGATGTACTTGAATCCCTTGAATGTAACATTAATCATACGGCTTGAAGCTGTGCACATACATGTATATTGTTCTAACATCAATATTTGATAGAAAATATGCACAATTTCACCACTGAAGAAAATTGTCCTTTGAAAGGGAAATGAATCCTTCAGAGCATGTTGGTTTTTTGGAAACATAATAATCAGAGAATATATTAGTCAAAGTTTATAAAGAATCCAACACAAAATAAGAATTTTTCTTTGTTCTTGTTGTATGACCAAGGCTTAATTTTGAAACTCATAATTTGAAGTAGTAATGACTATTTTTGTCGCTTCATTATCTTTTGCATGTATTTGTCCCTTATTTCATCTATTTCTATAAACGTGATGTAATTATGTATTTTCTTGAATATTACTGTAACGCCAGTGGAAACCCAATTTCTATGTAACTTGTTTGCAAAGACCAAATAAAATATCTTGTATCTTGTGACAATTTGCTATGCAGTCAATATCCTAACCCTAACCCAACACTATACTGAACCCTAACCATAAACCAAACATAGAAGGCTTGAACCTAATTGCATCCTTCAAGCCAAGAAGAATTGTCTCAGGAGCATATGTCGGTCTGAATAGCTTTTTCTTCTTCTTTCTTTCTTACGTACTTGAGATTATTAATGATGTGGGGAAATTAATTTCCTATTGGCTATTCAAAACAGAAATATTCTTTTAAGACTACAAAAAAGAGCTGCACGTATTGTCGTAGGGAACTTTGATTATGATGTAAATAGCTTGAATATAATGAATTCATTAAAATGGCAATCCATTGATACTAGACGGGACTATTTTTTATCATGTATAATGTACAACTGTATTCATGGAAAAGCCCCAGTACGATTATGCAATGAAGTGAAAATGGTTTTTGACAGACATGGTTTTAACACTAGACTTGCCAATACGCTGAATGTTGTTTTACCCAAGCCTAATCTTGAATGTTTTAAGAATTGTTTTAGATACGCTGGTGGTAAAATCTGGAATAGTTTACCTTCTGCTTTTCAAAATGCTAAATCTATCGATGTTTTTAAACGTATGTACAAGGACAAATGTTTTAAACCCGTTTGATACAATGCCGATTCATTTGCTCTTGACATGGCTTATTTCTCTCTCTCTTTCTCTTTCTCTCTCTCTCTCTCTCTCTCTCTCTCTCTTTCTCTCTCTCCAATTCCCTCTCCCCTCTTTCTTTCTTTCCCTCTTTCCTCCTTTACTTTTTACCAGTTTCCTTATATCTTTCTCCTCTTCTATTTTTTCAGTGATATTTTAATGCCTTTGATTAAAGTCTTTTTATGTTTTTTTCTGCTGTTAATTTCAATTATTACATTGTCGTTTTTGTTATTTGTTTTGTGCTTTTTACTTCTTTTAATGCGTATTGTTCTTATATGTTAGTTTTATACTGTTCTTACCTTTGCTTGTGAGCTTTGGTGATATTCATTATTTATATTTCCGTGTACTACATTTTTATCCTGTTCAGGACCATGATGTAAAACAGATTTTGTATCTACATTGTTTATCTGATTCTTGTTATCCTGAATAAATATATTTCAATACAAAATAAATAAATAAATTCAGTCATGTGTACTGAACTGAAATGTGTAAATATGTCAATATAAAAAATTGCAGATTGATTAAAGTGTTCTATTTATATACATCACAGATTCAATTTCTAAACTAATTTGTCACTTTTTTTAGCGGTTTTACTCTAATGAGACCCTTTTAAGGTCTGTCTGCACTAGTTTGGCCCAAAGGGGGCCCAATTCGTGAGAAAATATTTAGCGGCGAAACAGCCGGCTGATAATTTGTAATTTGCTCAGTGGGGGGGTAGTGAGCACTATTTTTTTGGGGGGCCCTCGAAAATTTGAAAAATTGCATCCCCCCCCCCCCCCCCCCCTTGAGTGCCAGGGGAGGTGACCCTTCTAAAAAAAAAGAGTAAAATTAACCTGTTTCTACACGTTTTTTTCTCCCCAGGGGAGTAAGGGCCTGGGCCCCCCTGGATCCGCCACTGCTGCATGGTCATTGACAAGTCGTTATCTCATCAAATCAGCTCTTAATTAACATAAGACCAACAGGTACGGCTTAGACATTGTTAGCTATATAGAGGGCACAAGTAGTGCAGACTGACTTTACAGGGGAACCCACACAACAAAACTGATACAGTAGTACATATTGCAACAACAAAACAACATTAGTACACATTTTTGTTGTTGCAAGGGAAGTCACTTCATAAACGCAAAACACAGTAGGCCTATGGTCAGTATATGTATATAGCCTATTCAATTAAAGTGAAGATGCACTACATGTATGCCCCCTCTTTTTCAAGTACCAAAAAAGTGCCCCTTTTTACATAGGAAATGTGCCCCTTGTACTTTGATAACTGCCCCTATCAATTTGTAAAATGTTCACCTCTGATAATTACTCTTTGTACTTTGACACATGCTCCTTTTCTTTTCTGATAAGTGTCCCCTTTTCTCTCATCCTTAAACCCGCCCCTAATTTCAAGCGACTAAGAGCAATTTCCCCCAAATATCTCACGCATTTGGGTTTTTCCTCTTTATAAGATGTAATTTTTCGCACTGGGACCTCTCAAATCTTTAAATTTTTCCTCGCTCGCAAATAATTTTCAGACCATCACACCCAGCTGCAAAGTATGATGCTTAAGCAATATCTTGTATGGTGTATAAAGTCAAACAAATATTGAAATCATCCCTGATAATGTAATTACAATGTAGGGGTATATACCAATGTCTACAGTAGTGTGAGCTAACTAAATAAAATTATATATATATATATATATATATATATATATTTGTTTAATTATTACAAAAAGGCCAGGGGGCGGGCCCGTCGGCCAGCCCCCCCCCCCCCCCCCCCACTTTGGAGTGGTAGGATACTGTGTCTTGCTGAACTGATCCACATTGCATTTGTTTTATCCAGATTAATAGTAAGAGAAGAAACTCGTCGCAATTTACCAAGCGTGTCAGAAAGAAATTTTATTGATTTTTCATCATTCAATTTCAATTAAATTAAGTTTATTCATTTCCATAATACTCACATTACAAGAACACATACATTTGCAAAAAGTACT
Source organism: Strongylocentrotus droebachiensis (assembly GCA_035222895.1). Classification (NCBI taxonomy): domain Eukaryota; kingdom Metazoa; phylum Echinodermata; class Echinoidea; order Camarodonta; family Strongylocentrotidae; genus Strongylocentrotus; species Strongylocentrotus droebachiensis. The sequence continues at coordinate 16,856 of JAVYIG010003336.1, forward strand.
GTAAATAACATGCAAAATGTTTCACTAGAATATACATAAGTACATTAAAATATTAAACAATAATGGAAAAGGGAAGTTATAAAAACCCAAATAAATGAGTTTGTCGAGATATCTCCCAAAAAAGTAATTAAACCAAATGTAATGAACATAATAAAGATTTAAAATTACATAAACTTATTTTCGCCCCAAAGATAACTCGTATATATAACAACAGAAACAAACAAAACACCATACAAGCCCTACATATACACACATACGCACATATATATATATTATTCAAGAGTACATTCATGTCGTCCGCATTAAGTGACAATTGTATTTCAACATCACTGTTTATTTCAAACCTTGCACTTGTGGATCATTACGTATATTAATTGCAAGTGTTTCAATTGCCAAAATGAATAAGTACGCCGAAAATGGACCACCTCGGCGCACATCTCTTTCTACAGGAAATTAACCAGATGATACTCAGTTCATAATACAACTTTCCAAGTTATTACATAAGACTTTTCTCAAATTACGAAACTGTTCTCCAAAATTAAATGATCTGAGGGTATTTATAAGAAAAGAGTGATCGAGAGAGTAAAATGCTTTCTGGAAGTCTAAACTAAGTAGAATCCCTGGTATATTCGTTAGCTTTGAATAACAAAGGGTGTCAAGTATCGTTCTCACTGACTCACCGATATATCTGTTTTTCAGAAAAGCAACCTGTTCTGGTATATCAAATCTGGCAAGACTACTTTAAGTCTCTCAGCAAACGCTTTTGAGCCTATTTTTAGATCGACATTAATTAAAGTGTTTGGGCGATAATTTTCGATGAGAAGCTTATCCTTCCCTTTTTTTTTAAATCAAAGTAATTATGCCCTTGCCGTTGTGAAGTAGAAAGTTGTCCTTTTCAAAAGTAAAGTTTATTTTTTCTACAAGCAATTGTCCGATTTGTTTCCAAAACTTACAATAGAACTCGACTATCAAGCCGTCATTTCCCAGAGACTTATTTTTGTGCCATAAAAAACAAGATTGTGTGCATGCATTCTTTTAATGATAGACTGCGGGCGCATTTTTTCGCGACTTGCATACAATTTAAGTCAATTTTCCTGTTCTAAAAACATACGATTCACTTCAAAGTTAACCATTTTTAAAAATAAATATAACTCTGTATAAAACTGTTTTATATGTTCATTGACTTTCTTCTCATCAGAATGACACGACTGTCATCATGCAAGCAGATCGAGGAACTACTCTTGTGGGCTTTTTCAAGGTTGAGAAATATTTAGTATTTTTTTCTCCAAACTCACTCCCGTTCGCCCTTGAGGCTTGAGCGTATGATAATACCTTGAGTTTAATACCTTGTCCATATAAAACTCATATTCATACTTGACACGCTCACATTCTTCAATGTGTGCATCACCTTCTTCTTCAAGTAAACCTTGTAAATATTGTAATTTTTTCTCTAACTCGACTTTTCTAATTTTTCCTGCTTTTGTCTTTTCAATGCTTTATTGTCTTTATTGTTAAATTAAATGCATCTGATATTTTAAAAATTCCCACCTCATCTGAACATCTTCAAACGGGGTTGTTTCGTTAATCAATTTATCTTTGTTTTCTGACATTTTAAAATGAAACAAATCATCATTACATAAATCATTATTAAATTTCCAATTGAAAGCATTCACCTTTTTCCTGTTTTGATGTTTTAATTATAAAACAATAGCAAAATGGTCAGAGCTTACTCCCTGAACAATACAAAGTCTTGCGAGATCTCATAAATAAACCAAATATCTAAGCGGCTCTAATCGTTTCCATTTAAACTTTTTAGCTGTAGGATTTCTTATTCTCCATGGTATTTATACACAAAAGAATATGCACAGTTCATTGAATTTTAATACACCACAGATTACATGTAGTATATGTATATTGACACGGAGACACCTTAATTATAGCAATATACAAAGTGAAAGTTTCGTATTAATATGAAAACTTGACACATTACACATAGGCTATTCCCGTTGATATATTTGTTAAAAACAATACGCGTCAGGCATAGAAAGCTTTTGCCTATTAAACGCACACACTTGATGTATAAAACTATGACAATCCTATTCTATTTCATTGAAATTCAAAGTGCATCTGTTTTAGAGTTGCGTTCTAGTTGCATCTTTTAACAAAAGATGCTAATGATTACAAAATATGCCCTTGCCCTTGTTAATGATTACAAAATATGCCTTTGCCATAACCAACCTTACTTCACTATCTTCGAGAAGGGAATGACTTGTGTTAAGTTTTGGACAGAATCTCAGGAACTCCAATCACCACAAACACCTTCTGCCCATTCCCAAGTCCACCTCAAGCATGAGACAGTTGCACGACGTGACCGGTTTTCCGACGATTAAATGTACTACCGAAAGGTATCGTAAATCCACCATCCCTTACCTTGCCAGAATCTTGAAATAACTCTCATTCCCTCTTGCATATTTTTATCTTACTTTTGAGTCAATAAATCAATGTCACTATTTGAGCCTGCTGGTTTTCTTTATATTTCAGTTATTGTTATATTTACTTGTAGTTTTCCCTCTCTCTCTCTCTTTATATCTCTCTCCCCTCTCTCCCTCTCTTTCTTTCTCTCTCTCTCTCTCTTTCTTTCTCTCTTCAAAGTTCTCTCCTTCTTTCCCCTTTCTCTTAACCTGATATTTTCTCTTCTTTCATGTACTTGCATGATGATTATCGTTTTCTCGCCGAATTTTGACTTCTCTTAATTTGCATAAATGTATTACTGTACATGCATTACATGTATGTATATAGGTTGTTTTTTAGGCAATGTGTAGTTTTGTTAATTAGGAATAATATGATTATTTACTTATACTCATTTCATTCCCTGCTTTCTCTCTCTCTCTCTCTTCCTTTCTCTCATCCTCTCTCTTTCTACCCCATTCGCTCTACCATTCCCCCTTTCATGAGCTATACACCTTCCCTGCTCTTTGTATTATCTCCTGCTAGTACATAATTTATATAAAACGAACGGAATACAATTATTGGGTATTGTCATTATGTTACTGATATATTTACTATGATTTGTTATAATAATAATAATACATTATATTTCTATAGCGCTTATTACAATGTTTCTAAGCGCTTTACAAAGTTGGCAATAATAATACATTCAATATCATATTTACAAACTATAATTAATATATACTAATCAACCTACAATTAATTCAAAATACATAAGCACAGATGCATCTAGTCAATACATATAAATACAATAGAATACAATTAATTTTAGGGCAAAACATTACAAATTCAAATTATAGTACTAGTACTATTTTACATGTATATATTTTTTTTTAAACAGTGTTTTGTGAATTAAACTTTTCAGCGCTGCGCTGCTGGTCGATCATCATACCAATAAATAAATTAAAACAAATATATGTACAAATATTTTTTTTTCTTTCTTTTTTTTCTTCCACATAATGTGAAGGATCATCCTTTTCAGCTAAAAGCTGGTCTTCAAAGGGGTCCATAAATCCATAAAAAATACTACTCTACATACCAATTTATCAAGATAAATGGAGCATCATAATAACCCTCACATTCTGCAAACATAGTCCTCTCCCTGGGGAGCATTCCGGTCAGGCGCCATTTAAGACGCGATCGAATCATACTGAGTTCCCATTTATCTTCTGGTTGATGAGGAGAAGCAATACAGATAGCCTTTTAAGGAAAGAGTTCAGTGTTGGGGATAAAACCAATGACCTTTACATCTCCGGTCAAGTGATTACACCACTCGTCCACGACTGTGTTGAGAAACGGGGAGAAATGGAAGACAAATACAGAGAGAGTGAGAGAGAGAGAAGATGAGAATGAAAGAGAAAGGGATGGATTTGTAATAAGATTGAGATGAAGAGGGGAAAGGGTGAGAAATAGAAAAGTAGGGGGATGTTCATTCGCAAAAATGAATTCTTTAAAGGAGGTTTTTATTTTCGCGATAGGCTATGTCAATAGCCTTTAAAGGCCGTCAGTACTAGTTTGGCTAGGAGGGATTAGACCACCCAGGAAGGTCACTGACAGGTGGCTATCTCATCAACTCGGCTCTCAATTAACATAAGAACAAGAGGATCACCAATGGTCACCGATTATGCATTGTTTTCTATATAGAGGGATCAAGTAGCTACAAGTAGTACAGTGGGCCTTTAAAGTGTATAATATTATGAAACCAATCAATCGATCAAAAGTATCAGCTTTCCAGAAGCGCCCTTCCGATTCTCAATGAATTTATGACTAGCGGCAACGTCACTGAGTTTGAATGACGAGCCGACGTAGGGTATCAGCCATCCTTCTTCCGCCCCTTGGTCGACAATCTCGCTCATTTTCACTCTCTCACTCTGGAAGAGAAAATAGGAGAGAAAGGAGTTGATAGAGGACGGGTGCTGGAGAAAGAGACACAATAAGCCAGTTCATAGATACAATCTACGCATGGGCAGATAAATGTCATTTGTACCAAAAAGGTAAAACCCACAGAGATGAATACTGGATATGCGCTCATGAAAGTTATGTACATTATTCATTTATGCACCAACGGTACATTCTATGATACGCAATTACGCAGGTGGAAGTATTCTTTTCAAGAGGGCAAACAAAAGGTATTCATGAAGCACATCTTGGACTTTGGCAGTTATTATGCTAAGATGCTCAAAGTGGAACTTCTCCATGTGTAAACGATCTGTGGATATTTGGGGTCATTTGTACCATGTGCTATCTGTAAACTCCCTTGTTAGAATGTAAGGCAGATGACATTGGCCTCCTGCAAGAACGTCGTTACTTACTGCACGCCATTGAAAATACAAAGCTGCTATGACCTTCATGCAGGCAATGACATAAAATGTTTCATAAGGTAAGACTATCAGAGGAGAAAAGCATAATTTAAAAATGGTTGCAAAGTAAAGAAGAAATAAATGAAAGTGAATTGAAAACAAGATACAAATGGATAAATAAAATTAAAAAACATGAACAACAAACAAGGTATAGGCCTTAACTAATCTAGATCATGTATATAGTATACTCTTATATTGAGAGAGAGAGAGAGAGAGAGAGAGAGAGAGAGAGAGATGGTGAGAGGGGGTAGCACCAATAATGCGGGAAACTGTAAGTTCATACTCGGGCAGCGAAGTCATTAGTTTTCAATACGTATATCTTAATGCAGTATGTTTTTATGACAAGACTACATGTTTTTGCTACATTAATTACCCAGTGATGTGTCAAAGTATTTGCTCCCTCACTTCGCTCGCTCACAAGATGGGAAAGTTGATATTCAGATGTCAGTTGTCCCCAAGCCCCCCCCCCCCTTGAGAGCTATAATGTTGTTTGCTTGAGGTAATTTAACTTCTAGACACAAACAAATTGGAAACAGCATGAATATTCACACTCTCAACACGATAGTCCAATTAAAATCAATATTGAGTGAAAACGCTATGTGGAATATGAAGTGTTCAAATGTTCAACACTGTGTGAAAGAGTATCTCAAATCCACAATGAGAAACAATTAAACGGAAAGTGTGATGTCAGGGGCATGATAGTTCTCATATGCAGAATCCTGTTCATATCACGATTGACACCCATTATGTACGTCAAGGTTTGTATATTATGTTTGTTTGTTTGTTTGTCTGTATGTCTTTTAATGTTTGTTTGCCTATGCTTACACGCATCTTGCTTACTAAGGGTATCCAGGTCCCTCCATGTTTAAGCTTATATTATTATTTTAATACAACGTGTTAATATCATGTTATACTTGTTCTTGTTTAAAGATGGAAAATTAGATTGAATTGAAACTGAATATATAGTACCGACTCAAAGATGTTTGTCTGACTGCATGCTCATTCCTTTGTTTGTTTGTTTGTATGCATGTTTGTTTGTTTGTCTGTTTGTATGTTTGTGTACCTACCGAGTCACAGAAGAAAAGAGCACATCCCATGACAGTAGTTTCCTTGAACACTAGATTCTGAGGAGTGCAGAGCGCCTGACCACGCTTGCCAATCACCTGTCATAGAAAACAACCATACATCAGATCAATGCGCAACGACTAACTGATTATACTTTTTCTTACTCCACCGGCCATGTATTCAGGTGAAAGGTCCTTTTTTTGTCATTTATTTATTAAAATATATTTAAACAGGATGACAAGAATCAGATATGAATACAAAATCTGTTTTACATCCTTGTCCTGAATAGCTACAAAATTGATACACAAAAAAAAGAAAAAGTGGAACTCAATCATGGTTGAAAAAAATAAATCAAAATACAAATCAGTAAACAACTTTACTTCAGTGTAAAATGATTCGCTCCTTAAAAAAGACGTTACGAGCTACAAATGTATTGAACCCATGCTGTTATCTAAAGATCGACTTCATGTTTATGATTTTAAAAAAGTCGACGTTGATTTCATACCATAATACGTCCCAAACGAGCAGCGAGGTTCATATCCATTTCGAAGTTGACATCAACATTCGTTTCAAGTATGATGTCCACACCTTTAGGTCCAAAGACATCCTGTACTTAGAGGAGCAAAATGATAATGAAAAAATGGCATTAAGATCCGAATTTGTAGAGAACCAAAAGTAATGATATAAAATAGCATTTGAGAAGCCTATTGAGTCTCATACGAATGGTCACTGGACCCCGTTGTATAAACCTTACTAATGATGGAAATAATTGCCACCATTATTAAGTACCATGGTAACAAGCTCAACAACCCATCAAATCAAGGTTTCCATGAAAGTTACCATTAATGTAAAAGTTACCATCAATGGTATATTTTATGCAACGTGCGAGGCCCAGGTTCGACCATTGCTTTGTGCTTACATACTTCGATATGATACCCACGTTTGGTACCAACCTATACTAGAGATTATCACAATTGCACCCTTGTCAGGAAGAACAGTATTGATGCTGATGAGATTTCCCAGAATAAATTAGGTTATTATTATTTATTATTATTGTTTTTTTCCTTCATATTGTTATTGTAACTGTTATCGTTGTTGTTGTTATTATTATTATTATTATTATTATTATTATTATTATTATTATCATCACATGATAATAGCATCCTATGAACATTACTCTAATGCATCAAAATGAAGAGGATTTGCAATGTCGTCTCATTTGATTGATATTGCTAACAGAGCAAATTACACCATGGGGGGGGGGGGGGGGAGGGGGGGGGTACAACGAATTTTATAAAAATATACATTTCAGTTGTAATAATCAAGGAGGAAGTTATCAACAAAACACCCTGGTGTTGTCTTTACATATTTAATGGGGTAACTCATGATCGTTAGCGGAGTGAAAAAATGACCCCCCCCCCCCACCTATTTGCAGAGTTTCCAGAACATTTTCGACGATTTATGATCCCTTTGCCAAAATTCAAGTACAAAAGGGCTCTTATATTCATTCCTATTTTTATCATATCGAGTACAAATTAATAACAATTCCCCCATTTTTGCCTTGTGTTATTATGAGTTGGTTGTTCCTCTTTGAAAAAATGACAATTTTCGATAAATTTCTTACTCTTTAAAACATACCCTTTGTTTAAATCCACGAACATCGAGCAGAACTGTTATTGAAATTTCTAACTATCATACGAAATCAATAAACGTTAAATTCAACGATTGTGTGAACATATTCTGTTATTGTTGCCACTCACGCAGAAAAATGATTTTAACTACGCTCCATCAACCAGACCTTTGAAATTGTTTGAAAAGGTGTGTTTACTAACCCTAAGATCTCTCTTAAAATCTGGACTTTTGTAATCTAAGACTTCATCAGCTCCCATCTGCTCCACCAGTTCTTGTCCCTTCTCTGTCCCAGCCGTGCCTACCACTTTAGACGCACCTAAACCACGAGCTAGCTGAATTGCTCCCAGCCCAAACTGAGGAAGAAAACAGGAAAACAGGAATATAAAGTAGCTGCATGTCATGTTTTTAAAAAAATCAACCAACGAAAAGAAGTTTTATACAATAATGATGAAGAATACAACAATGCATTTCATGTATGTTTGAAATTATTGTTTTCCTATTTAATTATGTCTTACTTCCCCTTCCCCGCCCCCGCTACGTGTACTCGTTCACACAGACACAGACACACTTAATAGGGTTAGATGGGTAGGTTCATGAGCTATCTTTTATCCCATACACAATTCATTGCCAATTCAGAGCAATATTTGTGTAAAGAGAGAGAGAGAGAGATTCAAGCTAGACCTACCAGGGAGCAGGCACGTAGCCAGAGTTTGATGTTTGGAGGGGCACATACATGTAATCGTTCGAGGTGAAAAAAGGGGTCTAAAAAAGTTCAACCGATCCTGGAAAAAAAATGGGGGCACGTGCCCCCCCCCCCCTCGTGTCCCCCCGTGGCTACGTGCCTGCCAGGGAGTACTGGTGGTTTAGTATACGTCTCAATGAGAGATTTGTTTCATCAAGTTATGAACTTGATTCCGCTTGACCGTGCAGGTATACCCGTATGTTTATTAAAGCAGGTATACCCGTATATGTAATCATGTGTTAACATCTTGAGATCAGTAATTGGCATCGAGTTGGTTTATATCAAAATCTCCGGCAAAGTATACACATTTATTTTCTTTATTAAGTATATTCACAATTGAATTAAAAGGATCGATGAACGTCTCGATATGTGTATTCGGCAGTCTATAAATAATGGCAAAAATATTTCTATTTTATTTTTTATTCCAATAAAAACAGACTCCAATTCAGCAGTATTCATATCGAGATCCAATCTACGAGAAAAGGTTAAATCATCACGTATATAAATGCCTTCCCCACCTCCACAACGAGTATTACGGCCGTTACTCACAAACACGTAATCATTAACATTATACACTGGGTCATTTATTTTCAGCCACGTTTCAGTTGTAGCTTTTGCACACAATTTATAAGCAACCAGATTTAAAAACAATATAAACGAAAGCTAAAGAAGAAAAGCGAAGAAAAGCTTCAGTCAGTCTGTATTCATTGTAGCTAGTGCGTATCATCTCATTAAAATTGGATTTATGTATATTCTAAACAAGTAATAATTAATAACGTTTGATTTATTTTAATGCAACCTTTGAAATTGGAGAAAACTTACCCCTCCGCTTGCACCATTGACAAGAACCGTTTCACCTCTCTTAAATCCCGCCCTGTTTAACAAACAACAAAATAATCGATCACTATTCTCATCAAAACATGTATTCAGAATTAACTATACATTGACCTGTGTGCAATTTTCACGAAGTGACGGTAGTGAGGAAAATCGCATACAATTTTCCTCACTACCGTCACTTCGTGAAAATATGTAGATTCACCCAACGTTTGACATAAACAATTTTATTGCTTTAAATTCAAATACATTAAAAGTAATTAATGTGTTGATTATATAGGTCATGAATCATCTAAACTGTCCAATAGCCCATTTTTGTTTTACAATGCCATCATAATTTTTTTTTTTAAGTTTCCCTTTTTCATTTCATGTAAGTCGTAAAATGGAACATTTTTATACATTTCCTAGGATATTAATGATTTGTTATTATCATTTTTTTGCAGTATGTAAACGTGTTAATATTTTCCCTGAATGTAGTATTACGAATATGAAATAAATATACGAATGAATAAACAACTACCCCGAGGAAAACTATAATTATCCTAAGCAATAATATGTTAATGTTCCTATACAGGGGTGAGCTGTCCGAGGTAAACTATCCGAGGAAAAGATAGGAGCTAAGTGTTTAATAATTGTTAAGAAGGTAGTTTTCGTGTAGTGTAGTTCTTACATAGTTGTCCAGAGACACAACGTGGTGAAGGATCACTTCAAAATTCGATGATCACTTGATTAGGGCTAAGGTAATATCACATAATTCATCCTAACATACAAAACAACAACATTGTCTCACAATAAGTCACAGAGAAAGGATCATCATTTTTTTTTACATTCAAAGGGTAATCTAACAAATAATTGATCATTTGAATAAAAGTAGGTAGGATTTTAGTCTATCGTGCATTTTGGACTTTAGGCATGTTAGATTGCAATGAAACCTGCTTTAACGACCATCATAATGCAAAATAGAATAGCCATCTGGCTATAGAGACCGACTTCTCTGTCTTACGTGGGTCATCTTTATATAGAGATTTGACTGTATTCAAATAAGATAGACATAGTGGATGTTTACTAGGGTCGAGCCTGATTTTCTTTATTTTTAATATCTGCAATAAAAATTCACATTGTCAGTATTTGATTTGGAATATAGCAAGTGTAATTTCATTGTTTACTTTTAATTAGTGTATCATGGTATTGATCCCGTTTAACCAGTTTTTAGAACAAATAATATGAAATTCGCATTTTGCAACATTTGATTTTAGTTTGATGCCTTTCAGATATTTAGATACTAACATAGTTTGTACCTCTTGAAATAAATTGTATAACTTGTTACCACGAGCCTATGAACATTTATCCGCGGCATAACTATCATAACTTTAAAGGGTTTCACTCACTAATTTTATTTGTAATCACCGAGAATACACAGAAAAAAGTACCTGTTCAAACATCTGATTGCACAGAAATATGGGTTGGGTAATACAGCGCCCTCCTCATAAGACAAGTTGTTTGGAAGTTTGTAGACTCTATCCTCAGCCGCTAAACAAAATTCTGCGTAGGTTCCTGTAATAGGCTGGAAGACATAGACTCGATCCCCAGGCTGTGGTAATGATTTAGAAAAATATTTGAACTTGAAACAAAAATTGAAACGAATATTTGAGAGTGCATTATTTATACATGTACTTTTTAACATAACAACAGGACTCCCTTTATTCAACAATCGTATTTTATTTGATATACTTTTAGTCATTCAAATATGCAACTCTAGCAGGTCAAAAGCTCTCTTATTAAACTTGAAATTTATTATCCAATAATAAACACATAACAATAGATATAAACAAGTTTTTACAATAACATAGAAGGATAATATGAACCAGAAAATAGCATGAATACTAATCGAGCCTGGTACCTTCACACGTTCATGAAAAACACTGTTTGGGTACATAGAAGAAACACACAAATTTGAAATGTTACCTGTACGTGTAGTAAAGATAATTGCAAACAAAACTATAGTACAATAAAATTGTGTATAAGTGGATGAAAAGTCAAATATGAAATACCTAGAAGTTTATTACACTTTACTCATTCTAAGGTACTCTAAGTTTTTTGGTGGAGCAATATGTGAATGACTTTGTTCGCTTTGTAAGGTGGAGATCATTCCATAAAGAATTACCTTACATCTGTAAATAAAAACTTTCCTTTGGTTGTTCTGACCTTTGGTTATTTTTTCCGGTCGTCTTGTTCGATACTTGTGCCGAATAAAATAGCAATATTGAATGACTGAATGAGGCAGAATTCCGTTCACACACTTATACGAAACTTCTGATACTAAGTTTGTGCAGTTGGTACACATTCAAGAACTGTAACCTTTTAAATAATGGTATTGAATGTGCCATAATTGAACTAAATATGATAGCGCAAAGAGCCATTATTTGAATTAACAGAAAAAAGTATACATTTTACATTTGTTTCATAAGCGCTACCCCATACCTTGTACAGTAAAATCACAATTTCCGGACGCACAAAATGTCTATAAATGATACCAATTTTCTTCCTAATACAAGTCATAGTACTGTTTCTACACTGGACTTCCTCTGTAATTGTATTTTACTTCAGCTTAATTACCTTGTTTTTTCTGGCGATGTATTATGTCTTTACCATTGACACACGGACTAATAATAATAATGATATTCGGTTCATGTATAGCGCATATCACATTATAACGTCTTGATTGATGCGCTTCCAAAGAGCTTTGAAAATGATTACCCTGGCTTTAGCATGGCTGCCATTACGGCGCTATAGCATTTTAAGGAATTAATTCTTGCCAGATACCCGTTTACCTCACCTGGATCGAGTGTGGCAAATGTAGATTAATACCTACGACCGAACACACCTTACTTATACTGAACACGATGACAAAACTACCGAGAAATGAAGTCAAGGGCAATTCTTGTATTGCGGAGAGAATTGCGTCACAAGTCATTGTCAAGTTCGCAGATATAACAGGTGACGCACAATGCCACTGGAATTGCCTTTGGTTGATTTTTCGAAAGTATTTTTTGCGATCATATTACTAATGTTTACCAAACATTGTATACATAATCAATATTCACCAAGTGAATGAGTAAAGATATTGGCCCATCGTTCACTCAACGTTGAACGACTTTGTCCAAACGTACAGAAAAAAATTCAATATGGGGTGGCGAGGGAGAGTAGTGTTTGGAGGTAGTGCCTCGGACCTTGCTGTCCAGTTGGTTCCGGCAAGCGGAGGCATTGTGGGAGCCTTATAGTTTAATTTTTTTCTTCTTCTTTTTTTTTTTGTCTTAAAAGTTTAATATTTCGTGCAGGTCTGATGTCTTTGTAATATTTGTTGTTTTGTATTCATTTACATGTTTGTAATTTGTGTTGTACTATTGCAGGGCCCCCGAGTATAACAGTGTTTTACTCACTGATGGGGTTACCCTGGGTAAATAAAACAAAATAAATAAATAAATAAATATAGAGTATCCAACAAAAGTGAGTACACCCCTGACCCAAAATGTTGAATATTAAAAATTAAATAAATTTGTGGCTGTACAATTATAGGTACAACATTGTTGATTCATGAAAACTGTCACAGCGCTCTCAGGAGTTTATACATTGCTTTGTTTAACGGTTTTTAATAAGCGTGCCCAATTTTGTTGGATAGTGTAGTATTTTAGGTTTAATCAATTCAATTTCTATTCAATTCAATGTAGTATATTTATACAATACAAAACCGCATTCCAGGGACTAATTGCACAATGTTTACAAGTAAAAATGGTCTTAACATAGAATCATCGACTAAAACAAACAAGAAAATTAATAAGAAGTACATAATCTGTACAAGTCAAAATCACGCTTCCATACAGGTACAGAGCTTTGGAGACAAAACCTTATTCATTATACAAAATAGAAGTAAATCATTACTCGAATATTTAGCTGAAAATTAGTTAATGTATTATCATTATAATGCAATCTAAAAGACGATTTATTTTAAATTAATTATTCCAAGATATATAATTATGTGTGAAAGAAAATATATGTTTTGTAATACTAACATATTAGGGAAACTTGTGATGTTTATTAAAGAGCTAATGACCATTTAGTATTAAAATATATAGATGACACATATTGATAAAATCATAAAAACTAGAAAATATATGCGTGTCTTAAATCGTCCCGTAGTGGAAATATGATGTGTTTGAATGTAACGTACCTGTAGAGTAGTGACTCCCTGCCCAACACTGTGAATGATCCCTGAGCCGTCTAAACCCAGTATGAATGGTGGTTTGTAGGTACGCCATCCAGTCGCACGAATTCGAAGATCCAACTCATTGATTCCTGCAGCTTTCATCCGTATCAGCACCTAGATGATGAAATCATAATTAAATCTCAACGATTCCCCCACAGTGTTTGAAGTTTGTGGGGAAATTTATTTAGACGAAATTGTCCTCAATTTTCTTAGTGCATAAACCTGATTTGAAAACATCCCTCTGCGCCTCAGAATAGTTTACTAGATCGATGGCGCATAATAATTGCTGTATTATTATTATTATTATTAAAACACTATATTACACGAGGAAGGAGCTTACCTCGTTTTCACCTACTTGAGGTACAGGAGTATTAGGATTTACTCGAAGTGAATCCGCATCTCCAAATTCTTCGATCACTACAGCTCTCATCATGCGATCATGCATCGTGTCACCAATCAAAGATGCTAAAGGACAGAAAAACAAAAGATGAGCTGCACAGATTATTTGGTACAGTGCCTTTTCATTGCGATTATAAAGTGCCTCGCAATTTGCTCCACAACTTAAAAAGTGATAAAAACACCATTCGAGCAAATATAAACGAATAGCAAAGCAACACTAACAAAATAAGTGGGCCTTCAAAATTACCCCGACTCACTGATATTTTGACACCTCTGTGTTCGAACATATTTTGACGAAATATCTATAATTTAACGACGTTCAACGGCAATTTGATGAATATTTTCCTTGCAATAAGCTCCTCAAATTGATGAAAAATCAGGTATACATTTCCCTTCTTGGCTGGAAATTTGTCGGGGGAGGAGCGTTGCCTTTTCAATTACGCTTTTACCGGAGACGTCATCCACCACAAGTCAATACATGAGGGTACTAATAATTATATTAGTTTATATAAACGAGCTGAAAATTCTGGATTCGTGGTAATTAAACATGTTAATTGTTCAATTAAAAAACTCTTCGGACGAATTATGAATTTATTTATTTATGATATTTAGACAGAGTGACTCATTATCACCAATAATGGTGGTCTTCCATGAGGCCCTGCTAAACATAATGAGGTACATTAGTTTAACAAATATATATATATAATAATAACAAAATCTTGAACATAAATTCATATCAGCAATAAAGAATAAGTAAGAACATGTATAAACATAAATACCAAGTATTTGGTATCCTCGTAATAAAAGAATGTTTTTGTTTCGTTTTGCTTTGCTTTTTCGTTCAAGAAAACGTTGTTGCATAATTATAATATTTTAATATAACATTATAGCATAGACGGTAATTGGTTTGTTTAAATCCGATGAAAAGTAACCATTTGCATATTTCGGTATGTATTAGACCTTGAAAAAAGGCAACGTATACTTTAGAGAGTTCAATTGTTATATACATATTTACAACGTCATAAAATATTACGGGACAGTAAATTACTGGATAATATGCAAAATTAATGCATGTTATCTAGTATAGCAATTCAATGAACACTCTTAACTAACATTAAAAATACAAATGTATTTATAACTGGTAATAGATTATATGAAATTATTCTTTAAGTTTGAAAAGCATTATATCTTCCTACATTCAGTGCTAAGAAAACAGACACCAAACAAATACACACGATACTGAAAACATATTAGGATGTCGTATTTCCATATTATTGTATTACAACAAAAAGATGTTAAATGTACAAAATTTGTGAATAAGTAACTCCCACAAAAAGCTGAATACAGCCACTTTCATTGAAAAAATGAAAAATTGTCCAAGTGAAAAGCATGGAAAATAATGAAAACTGATAAAATCTGATTTAAAAAAAAACAGAAATGGCGATCTGCTATACAAAATATGAAAACTTGAACCGTTTACTTACCAACACCACAATGGAAATGCGTAAGTCTATGTCAATTGGAATAAGACCAAAGAGAATATGAAGCAAGTTCATGAATGACATCTGGCTAGCCTTGACTAATAGGCTACCGTTATATAGCTCATTAATGTTTCTTATCCGGAATCTTATCTCACAATATTGCGCAGATGACAGACTGCGCACGTACCCGTGAAACTATAACTTCCTGAAGGAGGGCTTATTTCCATTGAATAAGAAATACTGATATTCTTTATACGAATTCCCTTTTAGTATATCAATAACTGGGTCTGTTTTTTGTTTGATTTAATCAAACATGTATTTCCGGCTATGGTTATACATTTAAAATATGCAGATGAATTTAGTTTTCTTATTCTTCTATATTTATATGTGGCACGATGGATGATTTACGCCACCCCATCCTCATTGTACCTTATTCCTATAGGCGCCTGAAGCGGAGGGGGGGGGGGGGGTGACAAAACGCATTTTCACCCCCCCCCCAAAAAAAAAAAAAAAAAAAAAAAAAATGGCCCTCGAAAAAAAAAGCAGTTTAAGGTATAGACCAGTTTTGGTCATGCGATTGCACTGTGAAAGAAACGTTGTGGAATCGATCAGAAAAGGTTGATCATCTAGCATATAAGTATTGGTGTGTACTGCAAGGTTCTGGAATCATCAAAATGATAAGAAATTTGGCCCAGTCTTGGTAAAGTTACAAGCACTGTACACAGAAAGATATATATGGAACTACCCTATATCTACCCTATATCTATCCAGTATCTATCCAGTATATGGAACTACCCTATATCTATCCAGTTGCCCCCCAAATAAAATTCAAACATGGTTTATTTCTAATTCGATACCAGTGATTTACAGATGTTGCTGAAAGAACATGATTTTCTGGGACTTTTTCTCAATTTCTTTTGTAAAATATTCTTTTTATGCATTTTATTTTGTTGGAAAATTACAAATTCCCAAATTACCGTCAGGCAAACAATATGCTTATTCAGAAGCCTTCATTTCAGGGCCTGCAAGACGACGGGGCTTGGGGGTTCAAGCACCCTCGCTTTTTCGAAAAAATATGTTAGAGAAAAAGAAAGAAAGAATGAGTGACCTGCCACTGTTACAAATGAGGTATCAAAATATGCTCATCTGACTGTAATTAAATGCCTAAAACCCCCGAGCTAAAGGGGGCTCCGCCTCCTGGACCCCACCATTGGCCCCATGGCGGGCCCTAAGGCGGGCCTCTGGATGCTCATCTGACCGTAATAAAATACCTAAACACCCTGAGCTTCCGGGGGCTCTGCCCTCTGAACTCCACATTACGCCACTGCCCCTGAAAGGTGAACCCCTTGAATGTTTGCCCCCGCCCCAAATCCCAAACTGCTTCCGGCGCACCTGCCATTGTTAACCTTAATTACTTCAGGATCCTCGGTACCCTGGTACGGTAAATGAACAGAGCTATCCTAAAAATGTGGGCAATACTAGCCGTGCTCACACGATGGCAATTTTGGTCGGCGTAAAGGTGGTGGTGGTGGTTATTTATACCTGACTGCTAATAAAGCATAAATGCTTGTAAGTAAGCAACTAGACGGCCGAGGGACCTGGTAATGACCTAGCGCATCGACTTGGTTTCGAACCCGGGTCACCGGATTACGAGACCACTGCTCTACCGACTGAGCTATCGCGCCTACTCATGGAGAGGTTACGAAAGGTTACTCCATTTCACTTCAGATAAGGTCCCCCTTTACCTCCGATATTTCCCCCTTTCTAATCTGAGAGAGGCTCGTTTTACTTTGACAAGTGCCCATTCCCCTCATGATAAGTGCCCTTTTCACCTCTTATAACCCCCCTTTCCATTTTGACACGTGCCCCTTTAATTTCTAATAAATGCTCTCTTTCCTTCTTATAAATGCCCCTTCCCCTTTTCACAATTACCCCTCTTCATCTGTGTTAAGTGCTCCGTTATTTTAACAGAAATTATCTGTCTACAAGATGCCTCTCCTAGGTTTGTATGTACACACAGTCATTTACAAGAGTTTAAAACCACCTGAGCTGGTATTCTGAGCATGATTTCATCTCTGAAATATTTCATTTTATCCCTAAAAACAATCTGTATTCTGAAACCACTTTTTATCTTACGCTTTATTTTTTCATTTGATCTGTATCTCTTACTTCTAGGGTAGACATTACAGTTGTACGATTTAATGCTAACGCCCATCTTATTTTACATGGAAATTATAAACAAATTTATATCAGAGTAGGGGCTGTTTTATCTCTCGGATGCACGCTAAGCGCAAACATGTTTGAAATGCTGTTGGTCTGGTGATCAAAATAAACAAAATGCACTGAGCACTGACTGCATTTCTGAAGCAACATTCTTGTCGGATTATTTTGTATGATTATTGAGTCGTGTTAAAAAAAAATTGCCAAAACAGATATCATACTTGAAATGATGCTTGTTATAGTACTCAAAAGCCTCTGAACCTACAGTACCTCAGTCATTTTTCATGGAAATCCTAGCATAATCTGCACTATGAGGCACGCTTGTTAACAATTCTGCATTAGCGCTCTCTTGCCCAAGAGACTGGCTGAAAGTTCTTCCATTGGCAGAACATGGTGAGAATATAACAACATTTCCAATCAGTTATTGCATCACATATGGGAGTATATTAGTTGAAATTTAGCTAAAATGATTCTCAGAATACCGTTTTGAGAAGGAATTTTAAGGGTACTGGTATTTTATCTCACTGAGATAAAAAATGATTCTCAGAATACTACCAGCAGAATCTTGTCACAAATGGGTGTATATTAGTTGAAATCTAGCTAAAATGATTCTCAGAATACCGTTTTAAGAAGGAATTTTAAGGGTACTGGTATTTTATCTCACTGAGATAAAAAATGATTCTCAGAATACTACCAGCAGAATCTTGTCCGTCTTTCTGTCAGTGGGTGTGCATTATATTGTCTCATTAAATGATTATATAATATGCATTTTATGACCCCATTTGAATGAATGTGATTTTGCAAAGTAGTTCTTGTATGAATAAAAACATAATACACAAATTGAAATGATTAAATAAATTTCTTGCAGCAAGACTGCTGTGCACAATAATATTGTCGAATTTGAAGAAGATGGTACATTTCTTTAAAAGAAAAGGTGCAGGTCAATAAAAACTCAATCTGTTTAAACATCTGTGATATATTTTCAATACATACATTTAACAACTAAATTATACATACCCTTTCCAAGTTTTGTACATTTTTAAAGTACTGAATGTGGACAAATTGATTTTTCCTGCTTTATGTTTCTTGAGAATGTGACATGTTCAACCAGTCTCATTGTTGAGTTACGAAAAACACAAAAACATCAAATTTGCAAGGGGTATGTATAATTCTGTTGTTAACTGTATGATCTGGTACAAGCTACAATGTGTAATTAATGTTTGTAATTGTTTTGGGGAAAGACACTAGATGTACTTGAATCCCTGAAATGTAACATTAATCATACGGCTTGAAGCTGTGCACATTTATTATTCTAACAATCAATATTTTATTGTCGTAGGGAACTTTGATTATGATGTAAATAGCTTGAATATAATGAATTCATTAAAATGGCAATCCATTGATACTAGACGGGACTATTTTTTATCATGTATAATGTACAACTGTATTCATGGAAAAGCCCCAGTACGATTATGCAATGAAGTGAAAATGGTTTTTGACAGACATGGTTTTAACACTAGACTTGCCAATACGCTGAATGTTGTTTTACCCAAGCCTAATCTTGAATGTTTTAAGAATTGTTTTAGATACACTGGTGGTAAAATCTGGAATAGTTTACCTTCTGCTTTTCAAAATGCTAAATCTATCGATGTTTTTAAACGTATGTACAAGGACAAATGTTTTAAACCCGTTTGATACAATGCCGATTCATTTGCTTTTGACATGGCTTATTTCTCTCTCTCTTTCTCTTTCTCTCTCTCTCTCTCTCTCTTTCTCTCTCTCCAATTCCCTCTCCCCTCTTTCTTTCTTTCCATCTTTCCTCCTTTACTTTTTACCAGTTTCCTTATATCTTTCTCCTCTTCTATTTTTTCAGTGATATTTTAATGCCTTTGATTAAAGTGTTTGTATGTTTTTTTTCTGCTGTTAATTTCAATTATTACATTGTCCTTTTTGTTATTTTTTTTGTGCTTTTTACTTCTTTTAATGCGTATTGTTCTTATATGTTAGTTTTATACTGTTCTTACCTTTGCTTGTGAGCTTTGGTGATATTCATTATTTATATTTCTGTGTACTACATTTTTATCCTGTTCAGGACCATGATGTAAAACGGATTTTGTATCTACAATGTATATCTGATTCTTGTTATCCTGAATAAATATATTTCAATACAAAATAAAAAAAATAAATTCAGTCATGTGTACTGAACTGAACTGTGTAAATATGTCAATATAAAAAATTTCAGATTAATTAAAGTGTTCTATTTATATACATCACAGATTCAATTCCTGAACTAATTTGTCACTTTTTTTAGCGGTTTCACTCTAATGAGAACCTTTTAAGGCCTGTCTGCACTAGTTTGGCCAGGAGGGAATAGACCTCCCTGTATGGCAGGGAAGTGGGCCCATTTCGTGAGAAAATATTTAGCGGCGAAACAGCCGGCTGATAATTCATCGGGGGTAGTGAGCACTATTTTTTTTTTTTTGGGGGGGGGGGGGGGGGGAGCCCTCGAAAATTTGAAAAATTGAACCCCCCCCCCCCATTGAGTGCCAGGGGAGGGGACCCTTCTAAACAAAAAAAGTAAAATTAACCTGTTTCTACACATTTTTTTCTCCCCAGGGGAGTAAGGGCCTGGGCCCCCCTGGATCCGCCACTGCTGCATGGTGATTGACAAGTCGTTATCTCATCAAATCAGCTCTTAATTAACATAAGACAAAGGGCATCATGCGGGACCAACGGGTACGGCTTAGACATTGTTAGCTATATAGAGGGCACAAGTAGTGCAGACAGACTTCAAAGGGGAACCCACACAACAAAACTGATACAGTAGTACATATTGCAACAACAAAACAACATTAGTACAAATTTTTGTTGTTGAAGGGAAGTCACTTCATAAACGTAAAACACAGTAGGCCTATGGTCAGTATATGTATATAGCCTCTTTAATTAAAGTGAAGATGCACTACATGTATGCCCCCTCTTTTTCAAGTACCAAAAAAGTGCCCCTTTTTACATAGGAAATGTGCCCCTTGTACTTTGATAACTGCCCCTATCAATTTGTAAAATGTTCACCTCTGATAATTACTCTTTGTACTTTGACACATGCTCCTTTTCTTTTCTGATAAGTGTCCCCTTTTCCTCTCATCCTTAAACCCGCCCCTAATTTCAAGCGACTAAGAGCAATTTCCCCCAAATATCTCACGCATTTGGGTTTTTCCTCTTTATAAGATGTAATTGTTCGCGCTGGGACCTCTCAAATCTTTAAATTTTTCCTCGCTCGCAAATAATTTTCAGACCATCACACCAAGCTGCAAAGTATGATGCTTAAGCAATATCTTGTATTGTGTATAAAGTCAAACAAATATTGAAATCATCCCTGATAATGTAATTACAATGTAGGGGTATATACCAATGTCTACAGTAGTGTGAGCTAACTAAATAAAATTATATATATATATATATATTTTTTAATTATTAAAAAAAGGCCAGGGGGCGGGCCCGTCGGCCAGCCTCCCCACTTTGGAGTGGTAGGATACTGTGTCTTGCTGAACCGATCCACATTGCATTTGTTTTATCCAGATTAATAGTAAGAGAAGAAACTCGTCACAATTTACCAAGCGTGTCAGAAAGAAATTTTATTGATTTTTCATCATTCAATTTCAATTAATTTAATTGATTTAAAATTAAGTTTATTCATTTCCATAAAACTCACATTACAAGAACACATACATTTGCAAAAAGTACTGTAAATAACATGCAAAATGTTTCACTAGAATATACATAAGTACATTAAAATATTAAACAATAATGGAAAAGGGAAGTTATAAAAACCCAAATAAATGAGTTTGTCGAGATATCTCCCAAAAAAGTAATTAAACCAAATGTAATGAACATAATAAAGATTTGAAATGACATAAACTTATTTTCGCCCCAAAGATATATATAACAACAGAAACAAACAAAACACCATACAAGCCCTACACACATACGCACATATATATATATTATTCAAGAGTACATTTATATATGTCGTCTGCATAAAGTGACAATTGTATTTCAACATCACTGTTTATTTCAAACCTTGCACTTGTGGATCATTACGTATATTAATTGCAAGTGTTTCAATTGCCA
The DNA here is from genome assembly GCA_035222895.1 of Strongylocentrotus droebachiensis. Classification (NCBI taxonomy): domain Eukaryota; kingdom Metazoa; phylum Echinodermata; class Echinoidea; order Camarodonta; family Strongylocentrotidae; genus Strongylocentrotus; species Strongylocentrotus droebachiensis. Next base: position 38,489 of record JAVYIG010003336.1, read on the forward strand.
AAATGAATAGGTACGCCGAAAGTGGACCACTTCGGCGCACATCTCTTTCTACAGGAAAGTAACCAGATGATATTCCTCAGTTCATAATACAACTTTCCAAGTTATTACATAAGACTTTTCTCAAATTACGAAACTGTTCTCCAAAATTAAATGATCTGAGGGTATTTATAAGAAAAGAGTGATCGAGAGAGTAAAATGCTTTCTGGAAGTCTAAACTAAGTAGAATCCCTGGTATATTCTTTAGCTTTGAATAATAAAGGGTGTCAAGTATCGTTCTCACTGACTCACCGATATATCTGTTTTTCAGAAAAGCAACCTGTTCTGGTATATCAAATCTGGCAAGACTACTAAGTCTCTCAGCAAACGCTTTTGAGCCTATTTTTAGATCGACATTAATTAAAGTGATTGGGCGATAATTTTCGATGAGAAGCTTATCCTTCCCTTTTTTTAAATCAAAGTAATTAGCCCTTGCCGTTGTGAAGTTGAAAGTTGTCCTTTTTCAAAAGAAAAGTTTATTGTTTCTGCAAGCAATATTATTGTCCGATTTGTTTCCAAAACTTATGATAGAACTTGACTATCAAGCCGTCATTTCCTGGAGACTTATTTTTTGCCATAAAAACAAAGATTGTGTGCATTCTTTTAATGATAGCCTGCGGTCGCATTTTTTCGCGACTTGCAGACAATATAAGTCGATTTTCCTGTTCTAAAAACATAGTCTTGCGAGATCTCAGAAATGAACCAAATATCTAAGCGGCTCTAACCGTTTCCATGTAAACTTTTTAGCTGTAGGATTTGTAATTCTCCATGGTATTTATACACAAAAGCATATGCACATTTCATTGAATTTTAATACACCACAGATTACATGTAGTATATGTATATTTACACGGAGAAACCTTAATTATAGCAATATACAAAGTGAAAGCTTCGTATTAATTTGAAAACTTGACACATCACTCATAGGCTATTCCCGTTGTTATATTTGTTAAAAACAATACGCGTCAGGCACAGAAAGCTTTTGCCTATTAAAACTATGACAATCCTATTCTATTTCATTGAAATTCAAAGTGCATTGGATCTGTTTTAGAGTTGCGTTATAGTTGCATCTTTTAACAAAAGATGCTAATGATTACAAAATATGCCCTTGCCATAACCAACCTTACTTCACTATCTTCGAGAAGGGATTCACTTGTGTTAAGTTTTGGACAGAAGCTCAGGAACTCTGAGCACCAGAAACACTTTCTGCCCATTCCCAAGTCCACCTCAAGCATGAGACAGTTGCACGACGTGACCGGTTTTCCGACGATTAAATGTACTACCGAAAGGAATCGTAAATCCACCATCCCTTACCTTGCCAGAATCTTGAAATAACTCTCATTCCCTCTTGCATATTTTTATCTTACTTTTGAGTCAATAAATCAATGTCACTATTTGAGCCTGCTGGTTTTCTTTATATTTCAGTTATTGTTATATTTACTTGTAGTTTTCCCTCTCTCTCTCTTTATATCTCTCTCCCCTCTCTCCATCTCTTTCTTTCTCTCTCTCCCTCTCTTTCTTTCTCTCTTCAAAGTTCTCTCCTTCTTTCCCCTTTCTCTGAACCTGATATTTTCTCTTCTTTCATGTACTTGCCTGATGATTATCGTTTTCTCGCCGAATTTTGACTTCTCTTAATTTGCATAAATGTATTACTTCTAGTACATGCATTACATGTATGTATATAGGTTTTTTTTTTTAGGCAATGTGTAGTTTTGTTAATTAGGAATAATATGATTATTTACTTATACTCATTTCATTCCCTGCTTTCTCTCTCTCTCTCTCTCTCTCTCTCTCTCTCTCTTCCTTTCTCTCATCCTCTCTCTTTCTACCCCATTCGCTCTACCATTCCCCCTTTCATGAGCTATACACCTTCCCTGCTCTTTGTATTATCTCCTGCTAGTACATAATGTATATCAAACGAACGGAATACAATTATTTAGTATTGTCATTATGTTACTGATTTATTTACTATGATTTGTTATAATATAATAATAATACATTATATTTCTTTAGCGCTTACTTAGATAATAATACATTCAATATCATATTTACAAACTATAATTAATATATACTAATCAACCTACAATTAATTCAAAATACATAAGCACAGATGCATCTAGTCAATACATATAAATACAATAGAATACAATTAATTTTAGGGCAAAACATTACAAATTCAAATTATAGTACTAGTACTATTTTACATGTATATATTTTTTTTTAAACAGTGTTTTGTGAATTAAACTTTTCAGCGCTGCGCTGCTGGTCGATCATCATACCAATAAATAAAATAAAACAAATACATGTACAAATATTTTTTTTTCTTTCTTTTTTTTCTTCCACATAATGTGAAGGATCATCCTTTTCAGCTAAAAGCTGGTCTTCAAAGGGGTCCATAAATCCATAAAAAATACTACTCTACATACCAATTTATCAAGAGAAATGGAGCATCATAATAACCCTCACATTCTGCAAACATAGTCCTCTCCCTGGGGAGCATTCCGGTCAGGCGCCATTTAAGACGCGATCGAATCATACTGAGTTCCCATTTATCTTCTGGTTGATGAGGAGAAGCAATACAGATAGTCTTTTAAGGACAAAGTTCCGTGCTGGGGATAAAACCAATGACCTTTACATCTCCGGTCAAGTGATTGAACCACTCGTCCACGACTGTGTTGAGAAACAGGATGAAATGGAAGACAAACACAGAGTGAGAGAGAGAGAGAGAGAAGATGAGAAGGAAAGAGAAAGGGATGGATTTGTAATAAGATTGAGAGGAAGAGGGGAAAGGGTGAGAAATAGAAAGTAGGGGGATGTTCTTTCGCAAAAATGAATTCTTTAAAGGAGGTTTTTATTTTCGCGATAAGCTATGTCAACAGCCTTTAAAGGCCGTCAGTACTAGTTTAGGTAGGAGGGATTAGACCACCCAGGAAGGTCACTATCTCATCAGGTGGCTATCTCATCAACTCGGCTCTCAATTAACATAAGAAAAAGAGGATCATGGGGTACCAACAGGCACCGATTTGGGAAGTCAACAGCCTGTATAATATGAAACCAATCAATCGATCAAAAGTATCAGCTTTCCAGAAGCGCCCTTCCGATTCTCAATGAATTTATGGCTAGCGGCAACGTCACTGAGTTTGAATGACGAGCCGACGTAGGGTTTCAGCCATCCTTCTTCCGCCCCTTGGTCGACAATCTCGCTCATTTTCACTCTCTCACTCTGGAAGAGAAAATAGGAGAGAAAGGAGTTGATAGAGGACGGGTGCTGGAGAAAGAGACACAATAAGGGTACAGAATAGCGCTGCTCGGCTTGTGACTCTCTCGCGTAAATCAGAGCACATAACTCCAATATTGAACTCACTACATTGGCTTAAAATTCACCACCGCATATCCTTTAAAATTCTTCTCCTGTGCTACAAAGCTATCAATGGCTTAGCCCCCTCTTACCTTTCCGATCTCATATCCTTACGCTCCCGTACGTCGTCACGAACACTTCGTTCATCTTCCACATTACTGTTAACACCTGGACCCCGCACTAACACCCGGTATGGTGACCGCGCCTTTTCAGTTATTGCCCCCGCTCTCTGGAACAAACTGCCCGCCTTTATTCACTGCGCCCCCTCTGTATCTCAATTCAAATCTCTACTCAAAACCTATCTTTTCAAATTGTAAATTGCAGTTGTGCGTCGGTCAACGGAGGTGCGCACCATATTTGTCTTTATTTATTTGTCTTTATTTAGTTGATTGCCACTGTTTTTCTTACCTTATCTATGTTACTTTTGTATTTTTGCCTTTTCTTCTAATTTAATTCTACGGGTTATAGTCTTCTCTTAATCAGAACACTGTGCGCTCAGAAACATCAGTATTAAGCGCCTAATAAATGTTATGTATTATTATTATTATTATAAGCCAGTTCATAGATACAATCTGCGCATGGGCAGATAAATGTCATTTGTACCAAGAAGGTAAAACCCACAGAGATGAATACTGGATATGCGCTCATGAAAGTTATGTACATTATTCATTTATGCACCAACGGTACATTCTATGATACGCAATTACGCAGGTGGAAGTATTCTTTTCAAGAGGGCAAACAAAAGGTATTCATGAAGCACATCTTGGACTTTGGCAGTTATTATGCTAAGATGCTCAAAGTGGAACTTCTCCATGTGTAAACGATCTGTGGATATTTGGGGTCATTTGTACCATGTGCTACTGTAAACTCCCTTGTTAGAATGTAAGGCAGATGACATTGGCCTCCTGCAAGAACGTCGTTACTTACTGCACGCCATTGAAAATACAAAGCTGCTACGACCTTCTTGCAGGCAATGACATAAACAAATTCATAAGGTAAGACTATCAGAGGAGAAAAGCATAATTAAAAAATGGTTGCAAAGTAAAAGAAGAAATAACTGACAGTGAATTGAAAACAAGATAAACACGGATTAAAAAAAAAAAAACTCATGAACAACAAACAAGGTATAGGCCTTAACTAATCTAGATCATGTATATAGTATACTCTTATATTGAGAGAGAGAGAGAGAGAGAGAGAGAGAGAGGGTGAGAGGGGGTAGCAGCAATAATGCGAGAAACTGTAACTTCATATTCGGGCAGCGAAGTCAATAGTTTTCAATACGTATATCTTAATGCAGTATGTTTTAATGACGAGACTACATGTTTTTGCTGCATTAATTACCCAGTAATGTGTCAAAGTATTTGCTCCCTCACTTCACTCGCTCACAAGATGGGAAAGTTGATATTCAGATGTCAGTTGTCCCCAAGCCCCCCCCCCCCCCTTGAGAGCTATAATGTTGTTTGCTCGAGGTAATTTAACTTCTAGACACAAACAAATTGGAGACAGCATGAATATTCACACTCTCAACACGATAGTCCAATTAATATCAACATTGAGTGAGTACGCTATGTGGAATATGAAGTGTTCAAAATGTTCAACACTGTGTGAAAGAGTGTCTCAAATCCACAATGAGAAACAACTAAACGGAAAGTGTGATGTAGGGGGCATGATAGTTCTCATATGCAGAATCCTGTTCATATCACGATTGACACCCATTATGTACGGCAAGGTTTGTATATTATGTTTGTTTGTTTGTTTGTCTGTCTGTCTTATAATGTTTGTTTGGCTATGCCCCTCCATGTGTATGCTTATATTATTATTTTACTACAACGTGTTAATATTATGTTATACTTGTTCTTGTTTAAAGATGGAAATTAGATTGAATTGAAATTGAATATATAGTACCGACTCAAAGATGTTTGTCTGACTGCATGCTCATTCCTTTGTTTGTTTGTTTGTATGCATGTTTGTTTGTTTGTCTGTTTGTATGTTTGTGTACCTACCGAGTCACAGAAGAAAAGAGCACATCCCATGACAGTAGTTTCCTTGAACACTAGATTCTGAGGAGTGCAGAGCGCCTGACCACGCTTGCCAAGCACCTGTCATAGAAAACAACCATATATCAGATCAATGCGCAACGACTAACTGATTATACTATTTCTTACTCCACCGGCCATGTATTCAGGTGAAAGGTCCTTTCTTTGTCATTTATTTATTAAAATATATTTAAACAGGATGACAAGAATCAGATATGAATACAAAATCTGTTTTACATCCTTGTCCTGAATAGCTACAAAATTGATACACAAAAAAAGAAAAAGTGGAACTCAATCATGGTTGAAAAAAAAAATCAAAATACAAATCAGTAAACAACTTTACATCAGTGTAAAATGATTCGCTCCTTAAAAAAGACGTTTCGAGCTACAAATGTATTGAACCCATGCTGTTATCTAAAGATCGACTTCATGTTTATGATTTTAAAAAAGTCGACGTTGATTTCATACCATAATACGTCCCAAACGAGCAGCGAGGTTCATATCCATTTCGAAGTTGACATCAACATTCGTTTCAAGTATGATGTCCACACCTTTAGGTCCAAAGACATCCTGTACTTAGAGGAGCAAAATGATAATGAAAAAATGGCATTAAGATCCGAACTTGTAGAGAAACAAAAGTAATGATATAAAATAGCATTTGAGAAGCCTATTGAGTCTCATACGAATGGTCACTGGACCCCGGTGTATAAACCTTACTAATGATGGAAATAATTGCCACCATTATTAAGTACCATGGTAACAAGCTCAACAACCCATCAAATCAAGGTTTCCATGAAAGTTACCATTAATGTAAAAGTTACCATCAATGGTATATTTTATGCAACGTGCGAGGCCCAGGTTCGACCATTGCTCTGTGCTTCCATACTTGGATATGATACCCACGTTTGTCCCTCTCCGCCCCCATAGGGGCACCCACCTATACTAGAGATTATCACAATTGCACCCTTGTCAGGAAGAACAGTATTGATGCTGATGAGATTTCCCAGAATAAATTAGGTTATTATTATTTATTATTATTATTTGTTTTTCTTCATATTGTTATTGTAATTGTTATCGTTGTTGTTGTTATTATTATTATTATTATTATTATCATCATCACATGATAATAGCATCCTATGAACATTACTCTAATGCATCAAAATGAAGAGGATTTGCAATGTCGTCTCATTTGATTGATATTGCTAACAGAGCAAATTACACCATGGGGGGGGGGGGGAGGGGGGGTACAACGAATTTTATAAAAATATACATTTCAGTTGTAATAATCAAGGAGGAAGTTATCAACAAAACACCCTGGTGTTGTCTTTACATATTTAATGGGGTAACTCATGATCGTTAGCGGAGTGAAAAAATGACCCCCCCCCCCCCACCTATTTGCAGAGTTTCCAGAACATTTTCGACGATTTATGATCCCTTTGCCAAAATTCAAGTACAAAAGGGCTCTTATATTCATTCCTGTTTTTATCATATCGAGTACAAATTAATAACAATTCCCCCATTTTTGCCTTGTGTTATTATGAGTTGGTTGTTCCTCTTTGAAAAAATGACAATTTTCGATAAATTTCTTACTCTTTAAAACATACCCTTTGTTTAAATCCACGAACATCGAGCAGAACTGTTATTGAAATTTCTAACTATCATACGAAATCAATAAACGTTAAATTCAACGATTGTGTGAACATATTCTGTTATTGTTGCCACTCACGCAGAAAAATGATTTTAACTACGCTCCATCAACCAGACCTTTGAAATTGTTTGAAAAGGTGTGTTTACTAACCCTAAGATCTCTCTTAAAATCTGGACTTTTGTAATCTAAGACTTCATCAGCTCCCATCTGCTCCACCAGTTCTTGTCCCTTCTCTGTCCCAGCCGTGCCTACCACTTTAGACGCACCTAAACCACGAGCTAGCTGAATTGCTCCCAGCCCAAACTGAGGAAGAAAACAGGAAAACAGGAATATAAAGTAGCTGCATGTCATGTTTTAAAAAAAATCAACCAACGAAAAGAAGTTTTATACAATAATGATGAAGAATACAACAATGCATTTCATGTATGTTTGAAATTATTGTTTTCCTATTTAATTATGTCTTACTTCCCCTTCCCCGCCCCCGCTACGTGTACTCGTTCACACAGACACAGACACACTTAATAGGGTTAGATGGGTAGGTTCATGAGCTATCTTTTATCCCATACACAATTCATTGCCAATTCAGAGCAATATTTGTGTAAAGAGAGAGAGAGAGAGAGATTCAAGCTAGACCTACCAGGGAGCAGGCACGTAGCCAGAGTTTGATGTTTGGAGGGGCACATACATGTAATCGTTCGAGGTGAAAAAAGGGGTCTAAAAAAGTTCAACCGATCCTGGAAAAAAATGGGGGCACGTGCCCCCCCCCCCCTCGTGTCCCCCCGTGGCTACGTGCCTGCCAGGGAGTACTGGTGGTTTAGTATACGTCTCAATGAGAGATTTGTTTCATCAAGTTATGAACTTGATTCCGCTTGACCGTGCAGGTATACCCGTATGTTTATTAAAGCAGGTATACCCGTATATGTAATCATGTGTTAACATCTTGAGATCAGTAATTGGCATCGAGTTGGTTTATATCAAAATCTCCGGCAAAGTATACACATTTATTTTCTTTATTAAGTATATTCACAATTGAATTAAAAGGATCGATGAACGTCTCGATATGTGTATTCGGCAGTCTATAAATAATGGCAAAAATATTTCTATTTTATTTTTTATTCCAATAAAAACAGACTCCAATTCAGCAGTATTCATATCGAGATCCAATCTACGAGAAAAGGTTAAATCATCACGTATATAAATGCCTTCCCCACCTCCACAACGAGTATTACGGCCGTTACACACAAACACGTAATCATTAACATTATACACTGGGTCATTTATTTTCAGCCACGTTTCAGTTGTAGCTTTTGCACACAATTTATAAGCAACCAGATTTAAAAACAATATAAACGAAAGCTAAAGAAGAAAAGCGAAGAAAAGCTTCAGTCAGTCTGTATTCATTGTAGCTAGTGCGTATCATCTCATTAAAATTGGATTTATGTATATTCTAAACAAGTAATAATTAATAACGTTTGATTTATTTTAATGCAACCTTTGAAATTGGAGAAAACTTACCCCTCCGCTTGCACCATTGACAAGAACCGTTTCACCTCTCTTAAATCCCGCCCTGTTTAACAAACAACAAAATAATCGATCACTATTCTCATCAAAACATGTATTCAGAATTAACTATACATTGACCTGTGTGCAATTTTCACGAAGTGACGGTAGTGAGGAAAATCGCATACAATTTTCCTCACTACCGTCACTTCGTGAAAATATGTAGATTCACCCAACGTTTGACATAAACAATTTTATTGCTTTAAATTCAAATACATTAAAAGTAATTAATGTGTTGATTATATAGGTCATGAATCATCTAGACTGTCCAATAGCCCATTTTTGTTTTACAATGCCATCATAATTAATTTTTTTAAGTTTCCCTTTTCCATTTAATGTAAGTCGTAAAATGGAACATTTTTATACATTTCCTAGGATATTAATGATTTGTTATTATCATTGTTTTGCAGTATGTAAACGTGTTAATATTTTCCCTGAATGTAGTTTTACGAATATGAAATAAATATACGAATGAATAAACAACTACCCCGAGGAAAACTATAATTATCCTAAGCAATAATATGTTAATGTTCCTATATAGGGGTGAGCTGTCCGAGGTAAACTATCCGAGGAAAAGATAGGAGCTAAGTGTTTAATAATTGTTAAGAAGGTAGTTTTCGTGTAGTGTAGTTCTTACATAGTTGTCCAGAAACACAACGTGGCGAAGGATCTCTTTAAAATTCGATGATCACTTGATTAGGGCTAAGGTAATATCACATAATTCATCCTAACATACAAAACAACGACATTGTCTCACAATAAGTCACAGAGAAAGGATCATCATTTTTTTTTACATTCAAAGGGTAATCTAACAAATAATTGATCATTTGAATAAAAGTAGGTAGGATTTTAGTCTATCGTGTATATTGGACTTTAGGCATGTTAGATTGCAATGAAACCTGCTTTAACTACCATCATAATGCAAAATAGAATAGCCATCTGGCTATAGAGACCGACTTCTCTGTCTTACGTGGGTCATCTTTATATAGAGATTTGACTGTATTCAAATAAGATAGACATAGTGGATGTTTACTAGGGTCGAGCCTGATTTTCTTTATTTTTAATATCTGCAATAAAAATTCACATTTTCAGTATTTGATTTGGAATATAGCAAGTGTAATTTCATTGTTTACTTTTAATTAGTGTATCATGGTATTGATCCCGTTTAACCAGTTTTTAGAACAAATAACATGAAATTCGCATTTTGCAACATTTGATTTTAGTTTGATGCCTTTCAGATATTTAGATACTAACATAGTTTTTACCTCTTGAAATAAATTGTATAACTTGTTACCACGAGCCTATGAACATTTATCCGCGGCATAACTATCATAACTTTAAAGGGTTTCACTCACTAATTTTATTTGTAATCACCGAGAATACACAGAAAAAAGTACCTGTTCAAACATCTGATTGCACAGAAATATGGGTTGGGCAATACAGCGCCCTCCTCATAAGACAAGTTGTTTGGAAGTTTGTAGACTCTATCCTCAGCGCTAAACAAAATTCTGCGTAGGTTCCTGTAATAGGCTGGAAGACATAGACTCGATCCCCAGGCTGTGGTAATGATTTAGAAAAATACTTGAACTTGAAAACAAAAATTGAAACGAATCTTTGAGAGTGCATTATACATGTACTTTTTAACATAACAACAGAACTCCTTTTATTCAACAATCGTATTTTATTTGACATACTTTTAGTTATTCAAATATGCAAGTCTAGCAGGTCAAAAGCTCTCTTATTAAACTTGAAATCTATTATCCAATAATAAACACATAACAATAGGTATAAACAAGTTTTTACAATAACATAGAAGGATAATATGAACCCTGAAAATAGCATGAATACTAATCGAGCCTGGTACCTTCAAACTATCATGAAAAACACTGTTTGGGTACATATAATAAACACACAAATTTGAAATGTTACCTGTATGTGTAGTAAAGATAATTACAAACAAAACTATGGTACAATAAAATTGTGTATAAGTGGATGAAAAGTCAAATATGAAATATCTAGCAGTTTATTACACTGTACTCATTAAGTGTTTTTGGTGGAGCAAGATGTGGATGACTTTGTTCGCTTTGTAAGATGGAGATCATTCCATAAAGAATTGCCTACATCTGTAACTAAAAACTTTCCTTTGGTTGTTCTGACCTTTGGTTATTTTTTCCGTTCGCCTTGTTCGATACTTGTGCTGAATGAAATAGCAATATTGAATGACAAAATGAGGCAGAATTCCGTTCACACACTTACATGAAACTTCTAATACCAAGTTTGTGCAGTTGGTACACATTCAATAGCTGTAACCTTTTAAATAATGGTATAGAATGTGCCATAATTGAACTTAATATGATAGCGCAAAGAGCCATTATTTGAATTAACAGAAAAAAGTATACATTTTACATTTGTTTCATAAGCGCTACCCCATACCTTGTACAGTAAAATCACAATTTCCGGACGCACAAAATGTCTATAAATGATACAAATTTTCTTCCTAATACAAGTCATAGTACTGTATCTACACTGGACTTCCTCTGTAATTGTATTTTACTTCAGCTTAATTACCTTGTTTTTTCTGGCGATGTATTATGTCTTTACCATTGACACACGGACTAATAATAATAATGATATTCGGTTCATGTATAGCGCATATCACATTTTATACAACACCTACGTGGATCCTTGTCATTTGATTGGACGATTGTTGGTCACATGATATTCAATAGATGGTATATTGCACAGTCGTGCATTTTTGGTTATATGCAGACTGCGTACCTCTCTGCTGCATGTGCGCGTATCCCTGCGTGTATCTGACGCGAAGGCAATCTGCATGTAATCGAGAAGGCTTGACTCGAACTTTAATTTATCTTTATAAGGAGTAAGGCATAATTTGTTGATTAACGTTCTATTAGGTCTTCTTCGATGTTGTATAAAACAAATAATGAATGTTTTTCATTCGTTTAATAGTGCAAATATGTTCATTCGTTGAAAGATTAACGTTAATTCTATT